>WHYT01017764.1:219261-289929 GCA_009806455.1 Tetrax tetrax
AAAGACCATGAGAAGCCATCAAAAAGAAAAACAACAGTTTCTTCCTGGTGGTCATTAACTTTGCCTTTGTTGCTGTTACTCTCTGCATTACAAGTAATGTGAGATGACTGTCTAATCTGTTACAGAAGTCTGGTATCTGAGGGCCAAACCCTTTGCTGCTCCTTTGAAAGATGATCTGAACAAATGGCTAGAGAGATCTTGAAAAAAGTTATGCAAAAGGATTCAAACAGATAAATTAGGGAAGCTCTTGGCATCAACAAATCGAACTAACAAATCCTGGTAGTCTGGGCCATGCAGTCTGAAGAAGTTGGTTTGACTGTGCAGTGCACTGGTGTAAAAGGCTAATAGCAAAAACAATGCCACAGATTGGGAATCTCAGCCAAACCTCCTGGCTTTCTGACAGGTAACAGGTCCCGCAGAAGTTACTTTATTTTGCTTATAAAATAAATAAACTGTTTTCTCTTAGATAAAGGCAGAGAGGCAGGTTAAAAACTAGGTAGGAGAGATATAAAGCTCTGTGGTTTTTTCAATCAAGAAGAGTTCAAGAACTGTATGTATTGTAAAAATTCTAAAGAAAACGGATTAAAATAAGACAACTTAGTGCCTTTATTCCTCACTGCCCTGGCTATTTTGAGCTGCATATGCCTACACTGCAGTCCTTACGGAAAAAGCTAGGTGTAAGTAGACACAAAAGCACCTATCCATAAGCATCTTTTCCTGAGACTTTCCACCTCCTGATACATCATGTTTCCATGGTGTGCTACACGTTAGGAGGAAAACAGGGGCAGAAATACACAGCAATAAACCAGTTTTCTATTAGAAAGTTATAACATCTCTGGCAGCATACAGCAAATAAATGAAGCATATTTGAACAAGCTGTCTAGAATGCTGGAGGGACAGTGCCCTTTGACGAGGATGGGATGCAGAGCCATGCTCCTGTCCTGCTGGCGTGCCGGCAGCCCCAGGAGCACAGTCCTGTACTTTCCATCCCTGTAACAGCCCTTATGGGACTGATACACCTGAAATAATGAGCATCTACCATTTGGTTTAGAGCGTAGTAGCGGAGAAGAGTGTCATGTCAGCAAATTCAAAGTTTGACCCACCAAGCTCTTCCAGGTGACCAGTGCCACTGGCTACATCATCTGGGAGCTGCAAAGAGCTTGCTGGGAATCCTGTATTTATGCCCGTACAGGTCTCTCTCATAGAGAGAGAAAGAAAGAAACAAGAGAGGAAACAAGCTGGGATGTTTGTGTTACTCAAAGGAATAAAGTGCATGTCCAGATTGATGTGGGGTTCATCTCAGAAGATGGCAGGGGGAAGGTCACTGTAGGGGAAGGCTTGGGGCTGAGGAGCCAGACGCTGGTTTTAACACCACTGCTGTCCTGGCCAGCACGAAGTCCCTTTTAACCGTATAACATCTCTGTTCCTCTCCCATGGCTCCAGGGTTCTTACATTCCCACCCCACTGTCCATCTGCTGTGTATTGAAAGGGCAAGTACTGATGGTGGGATGGTGTGTCTGCATGCTGGAGCCCCTCCTAGCGCTACACCTGCCAGCGAGGAATCTGCCCAGGCTCACATGTGGCAGGGATGTCCTGCCTGCTCTTCAGCCCTGTTGTTGTCATCTCCCTCCCTGATGAAGACCATAGCTATGCTGTACTCAGGGAAGGGCTACAGCCTGAAGCTTGAAACAGGATTTGGGGACAGCCAGTTGCACACTGTGTGCCCGCTGTCACCCTCCAGTGAGGGCTGTAGCATCTTCTCTCATGGGAAAGGTTACTGCTCACAGCACCAGCAGAGCCAGAGTGGAGTGCCAGCATCCATCACCGGCTGAGGCTCCGGCTAACGGCATTTACAGTTAAGAATAACAGTTAAGAATAACAGAAATTAAACTTTATCTGTTACACATGTCTTGCACCTAAAATACTTGCACAGCACCATATATGTGGTCTTAAAAATGATCATCTGAATGCCTACACATTTCCCAAACCGCCGTGTAAATTCCAAGATGCTGTATAAACATACTTCATGCAGCACTCGTGGGTGACAGGCAAATTCTTCTCATAACAACGGGCCTGTTGTTTCCTGAGTAACAAATGTATGCCAGAGGGAAGCAGTGAAAAAAAGAGATGTTAGGAAAACCTAAGTGCAAACCGGGGCGAAAAGCACAAAGAATAAATAAGAGGCCAAATTACGAACTTCAGTGACTCTACTGACAGGACTACAATTGCAACAGAAGTTAAATATAATCCAACAAATAGCACTGACAGACAGTGTTTAGCAAGTATGGGAATTTATCTGACAGCTACAAAACGGTTCCTTGAACAGCTAATCATGACCATACGTTTCCATAAGCCAGACTTCGCTCCTCCAGCTTTGTTTCTGCTTGGACACATCCCAATGCCAAGCTTTAACTTTGAAGTGTAGGTTGGGATGAAACCCCCAGCTGATGCTGAATTTAGCCCAAGAGCTCCAAGAACACCAGTTACTGCTGTTGCAACCTCAGCAAGCTACTAAACAAGGGCAGTTTCTGCTGTTCTGAAGCAAAAGGTTTTTTCTTATTTTGATAACACTTTCAGTAACAATACTGGAACAATCTTTCTTGTAAAACTTACCCAAAACAATCTAAAATCTCTTTGCTTTGGCTGCCTTAAGCAAAAGTCTTTTCAGGTCCTTTAAATAACTTTTTTTTCCATATTCTTTTTCAAAAATAGGTGAGATTTTTGATCCTTTCTAGAAATATAATTTTCTATAGAGTGCAGAGAATGTTCCCAATTCTGCAAGCACTTGTTACGTGGTGTGCCTTACTATCAAGTCCAATCCCATAAAAGTCCATAAAACTGTTCATAATCATAAATGTTGACAGCACCAACTTCACAGCTTTTCTGGGAAGGTTCCTAAATGTGTCTATGTGGATCGTAGCTGGGCTAAGGTAATACAGTTCCTCTAGACAGGTAAGTATGATTGGTTTTCAAATCTGGCATAACTGTTCAATGAACAACAGAAATTTCATGTGTCAGAAGTGCTCCGAAGTGAACAAAATAATCGAAAAACTATATATCTATATATTTTTCATTTTGCTTGGTCAGCAAAACAGAGCATGCATTGCTACCTTGTGTTCATGGAGCTTCTCATGCATGTGAATTAGGAACATACTTCTCTGAAACTTCATATTTTGCACAGTCCAGTTTTCCTTTTGGTAGTTCCTCACTGCTATTTGTGCACGCATGGGAAAAATGTGGGAGCCCCAAGGTGGGCAAAACCACAGTGCTGAGTTCCCAGGGATCCCAAGAAACCGCTGTGGACTGCAGGGCGAACATTCACAGCCCCTTCCAAAGGACTCCCGAGGTTGCATTTGTGCTCACTCTTCTTGTTCTTGCCTTTCCCTCTGCCTCTGGGACAGGGTGACCGCTTGACACGTGTATGCAACCAACGAGCAGAAAGGGGCCCTTGACTCAAATAAAAGCTGTGATCGTGAGGAGTCACTCAGTCTACAGGCTCAACCCTTCCCTTCCTCATGGTGCTGAGATCCACGGGCCTCGTCCCTGGGGCACTGTGGGGCTGCCCTGCTCCCCGCAAAGGACAGGACAAGGCTACTGTCTCACCTGGGCCATGAGCTGGAGCTCTGCAAGCCCTGTGCAGACCTCCCTGTTTCATGGGGAGCTGGGCAGCAGCTGTGCTTGGTGTGGCACCACAGAGTGCGCAGGATGCTGCCGCCTGCCCTTGGACTCCCCAGGTCTGACACCATGACATCCCTTCTGCTCTGCTGCCAGAGGGGCCCAGTGTCACCTCCAAAAGGATGAGAATGGAGTCACAGTGCGCTTTCCATGCATCACATTGTGCTTTCACGTCCAGCAATTTACAAAACCAGCAGAGCAGAAGAGCTTGCAGTACATGAAACACAAATGTCTAAGAGACTTAACAGTT
Source organism: Tetrax tetrax (assembly GCA_009806455.1). Classification (NCBI taxonomy): domain Eukaryota; kingdom Metazoa; phylum Chordata; class Aves; order Otidiformes; family Otididae; genus Tetrax; species Tetrax tetrax. The sequence continues at coordinate 223,187 of WHYT01017764.1, forward strand.
TTCAACTTACATTTTTATGGCTATGATCTCTTCCTCTAAGTTGCAGACACACAACTGTGACACACAGTCTTGACAGATTGTTGACTAAACAACAAACAAAACAAAGGGGAAGTGACTAGTATTTAATGATTTAGTATAATTAAGACACAGTCCTGGCTTATTTTTCAGCCTGGTGGACATACTGAGTCCATTTGTTAAGAGTTTCATTTGCCTGAAAAGTAGGATACAATTTACTACAGAAATCAGCTTTTGAACTACACTACTGTCAAGCCCCGGGGTGATTACTCCAGCTTTAGCTCACATTCCCACACTGGTTTCCGATAATGTGTAGGAGTCATGAGATGAATTCGTAAAATTTACACAGATGTTAGCAATGCAATACCTCCAGCTGCATCACTTTCCACCCCAGAGAGTCCTGATGACCAGGAGGGAAGTGATCCCCCGCCCCAGCCTGCTCGGGAACACCAGGTGCGTTCGAGGAGCCATCTCTCCCGTGTGTGCGTCTCATTGCCCCACTTTTGGAGGTCTGTTCTCAGCAAGGCAAAACACTTGTGCATCGCCCCGAAGGCTGAACTGCATGGCTCCCATGGCCCCACTGAAGGGACAGAGATTCCCCTGGAGAGGGCTGTCAATGGATTGCATCACACGGAAGGGCTGGGAAGGGCCCTCAGACACTGGCCAGGGAGGTCAAGTGGGGACAAGGTGACGTGTGGTGGGCAGCACATCGATGAGGACAAAAGCTTCATCTCCACACTGAAGCTGGTGAGCGGGGGTGCTCCCCCAGCCACTGTCCTTTCTCCTGCTCCCCACACAGAGGAAGAGGTGCAACGGCCCTTGTCAGGTTGCCCAGAGAAGTGGTGGATGCCCCATCCCTGGAAACATTCAAGGCCAGGTTGGATGAGGCTCTGAGCAACCTGATCTGGTTGGAGATGTCTCTGCTCCTTGCAGGAGGGTTGACCTAGATGACCTTTGAAGGTCCCTTCCAACCCAAACCATTGTACGATTCTACGATAACTGCACCAGCATTTGTATCTCCTGACATACTCAGGGGCTTGCTCAGGTGCATTGCTCCCTTCCCAGCCTTGTACAGGGAGGTCAGAGGCTTGTTTTCCACTCTTCAGTCTGAGCCTGGAAACAAAAAGAGGCAAGAAAAAAATATTGTCAATTACTCTCTAACAGTTCAGATCAGAATACCAGGAAAGCAAAGTTGAAAGCTACTCTTCTGCTCTTTCTGCTGCTGCTTGACAGACTCAGAGCAAGCAATCCCAGTGCTCCTCTCAGCCTGAGAAAAACTCACAGTCCAAAGACTGTGGAGGTAGTGATGATCCCCAGAAAGGATGCAGCTTCAGGAGATTAACCCCTAAAAACATTAGACTGTAATGGTAAAGACCTGACATTACCATTAGAGCTTTGGAATAAGAGTCCTGAAATGGTCTGCTGTCAACCCAAAACTTGCAGTGAGCAGAGGTGAAGGTTACTGCATTTTGCCCTTTATCATCTTGTCCCAGTTGAGAGTGAAGTCCTGTGTAACCTTATCAGATGTAGGAGGTTCTTCCAGCTGCACTCAAGGACAGCTGAATACCTCAGGGATGCAACCCTGATGGGCTGCAAGATGCTTTTCTCAGCTGTGATGTGACCAGAAGCCGGTATTAGAGCATGTAAGGAGATAAGGAAAGCGCAGGATGCAGGCCTTACAAAACACTACGGAGGCATGACTTTCCACAGCCTGGCATTTCTCCATGCATGGAAGTTTGAAGAGTGTACCAAATACCACTCTATAAGGCTGGCATGACTTTATGCCTTTCAGGTACTGGTGAGAATGATGAAACACGAGAAACAGAGTTGGGGGCTGGTTTGCAGAAACCAGTTTGTCTCCCCTCCTTTCTGTCTCTCCCCCTATGTTTCTGCGGGTAGTACTAAGAATTTTAAGATCTCTGTTCTCCATGTGCTAGATTCTCCTCTGCAGCATCTCTCCCAGAGTGAAGGTTATTCACAAGGATAAAGGAAACAGTCACAGACAGAAAGGACCGCTGATCTCTGATCTTGTGCTGAAAAGATAGGTTATTTTCTTTCTTGCATGATTTCTGTTTCGCATTACAGGCAGGTATTGGGGACAACACAGTTGCAGTGGGTTATCTCATTTTGGGAAACAGAGGAACAGAGAAAATGCCATACTCAGTCACTTATGGTATGTGATGTATGGCAGTGAGCATTAGGAACAGGAACATTTGTTACTCCAAAAGCTCAGACTTCAGAATCAAATCATTGGTTTTGTCTTGTGCTAATGTGAATGATAACAAAAATAGTAAACCCCTTTTTTTACTCCACAAATCAGCTCCACCGAAACCGTCTCATCTTCAGGTTCTCTTTGCAGCACTGTTTTAAATACCATGAGGGAAATATAAAACTGACACCCAAACCATCTGCTCATCAGCAGCTCATGTCTTCTACTCTAATCTCCTCACACTCAGGAAAATTATCCAGCTGTCTGTCTGAATACATGGACATATGGGATCTCAAACATGCAAGGGTTTGTGATATTCTTTCTGCTGCCGAAAAATTCCTGTGCACATTACCTGGTTAAGCCTTATCCTCCTCTGCAACAGAAAAACTGCCTGTGCTGAGAGAGTCGGATCACAGGATTTACACTGATCCAACATCATGTCAAGCATTTATCTTCTAATAAAACTTTTTTGGATTTCAACACATAAAACTGTAATAAAGCATTTTTAAATGACACTAAGGTATTGGTCCTTCAGCCAAAGTTAACAGAAACAAAGACTGTGGAAATAAAAATTTCTTTTACTGAGAAAATATATGAAAAACATAATACAAAATGGATATGATTGCTACAACATCAGTTAGATAACAACCAAACCTGTCTGCGGTTTGTCCAGAATCCTGTCATGCCTACTTAAAAATAATAAAAAGTTTTCATTAAAGGGATTTGTTAAGTTCTGAAATTCATTACAATGAAAAAGCCTTTCCAATAGTAACAAATAAGCCACTTGCTACCATAGGTCTCCAAACCTTATTTGTGCAGCTATTGGTAGAGCAAAGGGGGAACCCTTTCTTGCCTTTCAGAGGCTCGTGCAGCACTCCCAGTGGCAGCAAAGAGTTAAAAACCAAACACTTGTGCCTCCAGTTTAGAGGCCAAAAATTACTTCACATTCTTGGGAGTAAACTAATTGCCAGATGCATATGAGAGTAGATCCATGTGTAAAAAACACAGTACAGAAACATTCCTACTTAAGGAAAGGTTGTACAGTCGAAGCACCCGTGTCACCCAAGGTTCCTGCAGGACCTACCCCAAGATCCAGTACATCCAGCCCAGTCGGTGAGTTAGGAGTGTGCAGTCAGGATAAATGCAAATTTGTTGACAACAGAGGTTCTTGCTTGGCAGGGAAGGCTGTGATGGCTTCAGCTTCATTTCCAAACAAACACCAGGGAGTTGGGTACAGTGGTACCATGAGGTTAGGTGTGGGGCAGACCCATGCTGGACCCATAGGACAAGCTTCAAGTCAGACCTAGAGGCTGGGTAGCTCGTGTCCTCACCCCACTTCCCTGGTGAATGTGAGCCTTCTTGCAGCGAGAACTGGAGTCCCCATGTCAACTCAGGCTTCACTTCCTTGTTTTAGGCCATCCAGGTGGATGCCTCGTGACCTTCTCCAGTGGAAGGGGGAGGTTGGTCTCTGTGGGGGGAGGCAGTGAGAAGGCAATGTGATGGGTGAGGGACAGATCTATCTGAGACACTTCTAGTCCTGGCACTTGTACTGAGTTTTTGGCCAGGTGCTTTTCTCCTCCATCTGTGCTCCCCTCACCTGGCTGGAGGAGACCTGTAGCTTCGAGGAGGAAATGGCTCGAGAGAGCGAGAGAACTTCTCCTGTGGCTGCCCTTCCCCTTGGGCCTCTTTTTCTGTTTGAATTAATCTGTCTTCTGTTTCCAGCCTTCAGTTCCTGTTACTCAACAGGACTAAATAGCTCTTCATGGCCCTGGATTTTCTCCCCTAGCAAGAATTCACAGACTATAAGCAAGCTGTTTTCAGATTGTTTTCCTTGTTGTTAAGTTACTCTAAGTTTACCAAGCCTGAAGACTCTTGCAGGAAAGGATTTGCTCCTGTACTCAACTGTCTCGTGTGTCCCTTTCTTCCAGCTATCTCAGTTTTGTCAGAACATCTGTCTGAAACATTTGTATGCCACCTTCCAAGGTCAGTCCATTTGTCCAGTGTCCTGAGACAACCTCACTTTCTCTTCATGAGTCATCCAAACACGTTTGAGCAAAGGAAGGTCACAGAGAAAATATTTGATTTATCTTTGTAGCCCTGATGGATTTAGTGCCATCCACAGGGGCACTAAAAGGGATCAGGACAGTTACAAAAGGAGGAGATTTAGTTTAGATTAGCATTAGCCTTTCTTGCCACAGTGGAAACTCTGCAAGGTCTGCTGGGACAGCTGGTCCTCTGTAGTCCCACAATCCTCCTCCAGAAGTGCCATTTCCAGGCCCCTGCTCCACCTCAGGTAAGTCAGTCCTGAACTACCCCTTCCACAGAGTTTGACTGCTCTTAGTCCCACCAAAATGCGATGCACATCGCTCCGCTACAAGTGCAATGATCAGTGATATCCAGGCGAAAATCCACCCCAGGGACGACTTGCAACGGCAACACCCTTGCTGTCATGCTTTTTGCCCTGTGCTGTTGCTTCCAGCAAACTCCTGAAGTAACTGGAATATCTCTGAAGACAGAGACTCCACAGCCTCTCCAGGCAACCTGTCCCCACATGTGACCACCTTCCTAAGGCATCCCAGCAAGCTTTTAGTCTTCTTTGCAGTGAGGGCACATTTCATGACCAACTCATTGCCCACCAATGTAGTGAGTTGAAAGTCTGCAGGAATTTCCCCGCAGAGCTGCTTTACACCCAGTCAGCCCCTGGCCTTTGCTGGTGTCTGGGCTTGTTTTGTCCCAGAGCAGGACTTTCCACTTCCCGTTGTCGAACTTGAAGAGGGACCTCTCAGCCCATTCCCCAGCCTATCGAGGTTCCTCTGGATGTTGGCACAGCCCTCTGGTACCAAACACAAACACACCAAAATGCCAACACTTACACAACTTGTCTCAGTGATTCCCACAAATTAGCTGATCCTAACACTAGGCAAAGGCAAATGCCAGCATGAGAACAAATGCAACACCTGTTCCTAGCGTCTGTTAAGTCTGGGCTTCCTAATGTCTCTTAGTTCCAAGCAGGAACTAAGCCTATGATATACATTAAATGTAAATTTTCTTCTTGTATCTTTTTCCCATTTGCATATGTCTAGTAGATACGCTGAGTGGAGCACTCTGGAGAAAATAAGCGTGAGAATAATGGAAAATGAGGCACAAACTAAAACTGTGGATCTCTGATTCACTTTTGGGGAAGGGTATTGGGAGAGGCAGGAAAGGAGAGTGGGTGGACCTTCTGTAGAAGATGCTAGTTGTGACCCAGTAAGAGGTGACAGAGCAGTGCTACCTAATCGCTTCCTTAACAGTGTGTCTGTGAAACAATTAAAGTGCCACAGTGTTTATGGCAGAGGCCAATCCTGAAACACAGGGAAGTCTAACAGGGCTCAGGCAAGTCCAAACATGACTTGTTGGGCTCAGCGTGCAAAATCAATCTTATGGGACAAGCTGGCTCCTCACACCTCTTCACGGTTCCTGGAGTGCATTACTTTTCCCTGTTTCTTTTCAAATAAAGCCAACTAGACTGTTCCCAGGGGCACAGAGCAGGACTCAAAATGCTGAGCAAACCTAAATGTGTGCCAAGGTGTGCGCTGATCTGGCAAGACCCTGGTCCAGGATTCTCGCTTCTCCTCTTCTGCTTCAGCAGAACTAATTTCAATCTAATAGTTAGGATTACTGAGTTTTTCCAGCACATGCTATAACGGCACCCCAAAGCTGCAGTAAGAATCAGGACTTCTCTGTGAAAAGATCTTGCTCCCAGCCCAGAAAATTTAAATAAAGAGAAGTCCATGTGTGTCTTTTCCGTGACAAACTTCCCTAGCAGATTCAGCATGCAACAGCATGAATCATTCCTCAGTGTACTCTGAGCTCATGTCATTGGTAGCCAAACACATGATTTTCTTAATCTAATATAATGCAATCAATGGAATAATAGGAAACCCTTTCATTTTTCACAGCACAAACACCAGCTGATTTCATTGCTTGCTGGCAAGCAGAGCTAATAGATGTCAAAACAAACCAAACCAAAGCAAAACAAAAAAAAAAATAGAATTGCTATAGAATAGAAAAATAGTTTTCTAATAATCTGTCCTAACATTCAGGTTGGGTGAAGATGAACGTTTAAAAATCCTCTTTCTACCTGAGGTTTCTGATGCCTTTCTCTCTCTCTCTATTTCACACAGGCATACGTGCTCACACATCATGTTTCAGCTCATGACCCAGCCATACCAAAGCATTAACATGATACAGAAAAATTGTAAATGTAAATCAAAAATGTATCAGAAATGTTTGATGCCCTCACTCTCAGCTGAGAAAAAAAAAGATGATCAGATATGTGAAAATGTCTTCTCTTCACCTAAATGACTTGCTTTCTCACCAGAGTGTTTAGGAGAGAAGTTTTGGTGGCTGTTGTAGGAACATTCCTGAAAGAAAAAAATCTAGTCCTTAAGAAATCACCCCAAATACTTTGCTTTCTGAAACAGAAACACTAAGTCATGCAACGGACATGCCTGTGGGAGCCAGCAGACTCTAGGTGTCAAGTGCAGGGAAGTCTCTGCTGAAAAGGAGAAATAATTTTATGGTGCTGAGGAAACATGGTGCTCCTATCATTCCTCATTAGTTGTGAGGAATCAGAATGCCCCTCTGGTACGTTCTGTGCTGAGGATGATGCCACATGTCACACTGCTCTCCAAACCCAGGATGACATAGCCTTCCCAAGGCTCTACTGTGGGAAACTGGAAAGAAAATAGTAAAGCTCTTTTCCTCCCACAGACATGCGGAAAAATATAGAAAAACCAGAGCACTCATTGTCAGCATTCTTCTGCTTGTAGATCCTTCAAAAACTTAAAAAAAATATTCTAGCATTGCCAAAGAAACAATCCAAGAGGAAACATGGGCTGCTTTTAAAGCCTTCACACAACTTATATCAGCCACCTTTGCATAATGGCAGAGGAGCCAAGCTCTTCAGCTTGGTTGTTTCCCCCAGAATTCTTAATCTCATGATTTCATCCTTCAAAGACATCCCTGAGTCCAGTTTACATCAGCAGAGGTATGCTTCAAGCTAAACTGTCTCCAAAGGTCCAGGTGAGAGCAAGCAAGGTCTGCAAACCAGATAGGCTTAACTGGATTTGTGGTACCTCTTCTCCCCACAGCCATGGCAGCAAGGAGATTTCCATTCAGATAGGAAGCTAGTGCGATGAAGAAGACTTGGGTCGGAGAGAAAGCCAATGCAGAACTGTAATTTGGTAGGAGATTTATTTTCTCAGCAAGCGAGGGCATCCTTTCTGAGAGAGCAAGAACTGGTTCTCTTGTGCTACGACAGAAATCGTCCTGTGCTTGCTGACATTGTGAGAGGTGATGCTCAGGAAATAGATGAAGTTACTGGACAGAGTGGTTGGCAGTTGACGGTGCTTAGGACAGGGCAGTAGGAGAGCGGGACACGCCACACTTAGGGACACACGTGGAAACCGCGCAATGCACCTTGCATGTGGGAGTACTGAAGAGCATCTGCTTAGGATCACACAGTCCAAGCCGTTCTGCACGAGCGGCTGTTTGAAATAAATAAGCGTTGTATATCCCTTCACAGTGATTGCCTCACAAGCTGTTGCTGAGAGGGAAATGTAAACACGCTGTGTCTGCGCTCGTTTCGGAGGGTTAGCTGAGTGCTCTGGCACCAGCAGCCCAAAATACATTTGGTGTGCGTGCTTAACTTACAGCGTGGCTGTTCCAGGGCTGTGTATGTTGCTAAATAACTTTCCCATTGTTTCACTGGTTACATTGCTCTCAGTATTTGGCTTGGCTTTTGGTTTATGTCCCAGTCCCTTTAAAGCCTGTCTAACGGAAAATGGATAGCCCTTTCCCGAAACTAATTTAGAAAAGCCCTTTTTCGTCCATATTTCTGTGAATCTCCCACCTCCCTGGTGATTTTACATGTCCTGTCTTACCTATAGAAAAATATTTACTCTTCTGGCTTCAAAGATAAAAGCTTAAGGAAGCGCTGTAAAATTTTATCCTTTTATATATAGAATACATATTTATAGGATCGCTTTAGAGACAGGAAAAGGAGGTTAAAAAGTCCTACTCATGACAGTAGCAGTGCTTTGTGAAGGCTGGGCACAGATCTGGCCACTTGGCAAGGTGCATGCCATGGCTGATGTGGCAGGAGGCGCACATCTGCGGGGGCTGCGGGACCCCAGGCACGCTCCCGCGGCATTCCTGTGGGACCCAGGGAATTAACTGCTTTCAGCCCCTTGCAGTCACAAGCTGCCTGCCGCCGGCACAGGATATCCTGCCCCATGGGACTCCTAGACTGCTGCTGGCGCTGAGGTCTGCACTGGGCGGTGGCTGTCAGCCACTGCTCCTGCCCCACTCCTGCCTGCCGCTGCTGCCGGTGCCTGAGCTCAGGGGGAACTGGCACCTCTGCCTCGGGCTGAGATGGAAATTTTCAGCTGCCCTAGGCCCTGGGCATGGCTTTCAGGCTTTTATGCCCCCAGCTGTAGAGTCACCTACATAGTCAGTTGCCCAAAATGGACACCCATGCTGTTGGTGTGGCATGGAAGCCAAAAATCTGTATTTTTAGGACTTCCAAACCCTACTTACCCTACCTAGTGACTTCCCGTAGAGCTAGGGAGACCTGGACTATCCAAGTGACCTGGGCAGATTGAAGTCCAGGTCCTCTGGCTTGCAGCCTGCCACTTCACCATCACCAAAACTGACTGGTAACTGGGGACTGGAAGCCTCGAAGCTCCAGCCTCGACTCTCTACAGGAGCTGGGAGAGAAGTTGGACATTTGGGAGCTTAGGGTCCTGCACTGCAGGAGCTTTGGATCTTTAGAAGCCACTGGGCAGGCCATCAAGAAGTGAGGAAGCCATCCAGCATCCTGGCAAGAGAAGAAATGAACCCATCAGTACCTCAAGGGCTGTCCCAGTGAGTTGCCAGGACTCTGCAGTGCCTTGCTGCAAGTGAGGTTCCTGCCCAAGGCACACGGGGGTGAACCAGGGGAAAGCTTCTGTGGGGATGGACTCCTCCCAAGCAGCAGGAAGAACAGTCCTGCAGCTATCTCAAAGCAAGGCACAGGAGACACCTAAAACACAAGATTGTGATGGGAGGTGTCGCTAGGACCTCATCTGGGATTTGAGTTTCTTGGCACTGACAAAGAGTTAAACTAGAAAGGCTTAAAATGTGTTGAAGCCAATTGATTATGATATTAATTATGTTTCAGGCTTTTGATGGCTGCCTTTTCCCCATTTTTTTTTAAAAATAACTTCAGAAATAAGTTTTTGTCTTTCAGTGATGCGTCAGAAATGAGTTACTGGGATGTATTTGTGCTCCTAGATAGTAGAATCTCCAAATTCTGGTGAGTGTCTTGCTCATGTGGGATCAGAGGAGTAGAGGGAGAAGTTAGGGGGCAGGAATTGTCTTTCTCTGGAATGAGGTATGGTTCCTAAGACAATTTTTTCTCCTAAGATTCTTCTGGTATTCTGAGACCTAAAATACCGGTGACCTCTCTTAGAATCATACAATGGTTAGGGTTGGAAGGGACCTTCAAAGGTCGTCTAGTCCAACCCCCCTGCAAGGAGCAGGGACATGCTTGAATAGATCAGGTTGCTCAGAGCCCCATCCAACCTGGCCTTGAAAGTTTCCAGGGATGGGGCATCCATCACCTCTCTGGGCAACCTGTGCCAGTGTTCTACCACCCTCACTGTAAAAAATTTTTTCCTAATATCTAATCTGGATCTACCTCCCTCTATTTTAAAACCATTACCTCTAGTCTTTTTTATCTTCTTCTCTCTTCCTGACAGACATTGCACAATTTTTTGGGCTTTTGGTCTTACAAGATAAAATGAGCTTGAAAACAGCTGTCAATAAATGTTTTTGATGTACGGAGTGTAGGAAGCAGATGCTGTGTAAACACTGGGACCTGTGTGGTCATTGCCAGTAACTGCAAAGGATCAGGCACAAGAATGTAAATGATCTTCCCTGCACTCCTACATCCAGCACAAGGCAGGGAGTTATTTTGGAAACACTGCAGAAAAGACAAGGAGAAGTTATTGACTGACAAAGAGTTCAAGGACTTCTTATGTCCTCCCCTGCAATGTGGACCACTGACTGCTGCAGACATTGAAGCTGCTTTGCAAAAACAAACCACCTGATCTCTCCCCCACTGAGCACTGGGGAAAGACAGGTGTCAAGGTTGACACCTTAAAAGCAAATCTATCTGTATTTTCTTATTCTAAACCACAAGAGAAATTGTACAGGAGCCTTCTGGAAGACCCAGAAAAAGGACTGCAATTTTTGTAAGTTTTGGGGTTTTTTTTTTTGTTTTGTTTTTTACCCTTCTTTCCATTTCTTCTTCTCTATACAGCAAAGAGTTTTGCTCTGGTTTAGCAAAGAACTTTTCAGGATGGTAATTACCTGTGCTGTCTCTGCATCTCTCCAGCTCCTCAGAAAAAGCCTACCATGCACTGGCTCACCGTGCCACCGAGAGCACGGGCACACCTGGTGCTGCGACAAGGTGTGAGCCCACACCATAGCTGCCCTGCTCCCCATCTTCGCACAGCCTGCACTTCTCCATCAGCTTCTCTGCACCTTCTGGCGCAGACCTTCTGGTGAAGGTCTGAAATGAAACCCACCCTTTTCTCCTGAACAAGGGAAGATTCCCATCTATGTTTCCTGTATGGAGGCAGATGTCCTTCCCTTCTCGCAGAGCTGTGCCAGGGCTGCTGCTCTGCTACCCACCTCCATCTCCCATGGGCTCAGCACCACACCACCCGGGAGCTGCTGACCCCACTGTGGTGGTACCTGCTGCCCTGTGATGTCCATCTGGAGGAGTGGACGGGGTTTCCTGGAGGTTTACAGTTGCAAGGTTGAGGTCAGGATGTATTTGGTGTGCTGACTTTCTCCACTCCTGAAAAGGCTGCTGTTCAACACCTCCAGATGCCAGGTCTTTCTTAGAGAGACAGCTCCAGCTGGGAGACTGCTATTGTGCCCATCGCCATTGGAATTAAGGGAGAGAAAGGGAATCTGCTCGGTGAACGACTCAAGGTTGCTGACTGGTTGCTGAAAAGCCTCCAGGTACATTCAAACTTTCAGTAGACCTTGGAGCTGGAAATTACTTTAAAAAAATCTCATGCTGCTATTCTGTACCCTTTAAAAGGGGCTTGGGAGCCTGTTTGGACCCAGAATGAGATAACCTGACATAAACCCGAGGGTCTGATTCAAATGTAGAACACACAAGGTAGAATTATTTCTGTTCCTTATTCTTAATGGCAACCTCTGGAAGTTTAGGCAGAATCCTGAATTTGGTGTCAACGGCTGGCAGCTACACAGGCACCCTAGGCACCACGGGCTCAATCAGCCAAGCATAGGCACTCCCTACAGACCTAGCGAGGAGGTGGCTTTTAGAGGAACTTGTTTTGGCAAGTTACAAAATTTCACTGGCACAAGCCTGTTGGTGGTGTGTGGGAAAGGAGGGGGGCAAAGAGAGGGAGAGGGTGAGGGTACAAAAGCAAACTGCAGTCCTCGAGTGGTGATGCTGCTACTTGACAAACTACAGAGTGGAGTGAAGAGTTTGGATTGCCCTCCAGTGGCCAAATGGGATTTCTGATCCCAGCACAGGTCAAAGCCAATGTCAAGATAGAAGGAATTTGGAGGTAGAAGCAGCCTGTTGTATGTTTTACAGGATGGTGGTATGTGTATCACCATAATGGCAGCACATCTTTTACAGATATCTAACATTCCCCTTCTTCCTGTTAAATCTTAACTCCCATACCCTCACTCTCCTGTGATCGCACTGACCTTCACAACTGTCACCGGCTGAGCACGCAGCTGCTGAGACCGTCCCTGGCAGACCAGGGTGGGACAACTGCGTACGTAAGGCCGAGGTCAGCAGTCGGTGCTGTATCCAGAGAGACACACCAAACAGAATTACATACAGCAGAAAAAAACAGTTGCCTTAAAAGCCCAAGGCAGATCACCAGTAACAATATTTGTATGAAAAACAGTAGAGAATTCATCTGAGTCAAATCCGGAGTCAAGAGCCCATCCTCTTCTCTCATCCCTTGACCTTGCTGGCACTGGTTGGAGGAAACACGGATGCTAATACAGCAATCCTGTTCTGGTTATGTGCCACCATTCATCTTTCTTCCCTCTCCAAATGTAAATGTGGGGCCCTTGCAGGCTGACTCACTGGGTATGAAAGAAAGACAAGATAAGTTTGGCGTGCTCGAGGTTTGGGTTTGGGTTTTTTTTTTGCTGGGACAACACTTGTTTCACATCCATTTCAGCTGAAGCCTCAGCTTTTATCTTTTGGCTACACATCCGACCCCTGAACATATTTCCAACCCTTGAACATAATTCCTGAACAGTATTCCAACACCAGCCCCTTGGCAAGAGCAGTGCAGGACAGGATGGGAAGACTGTGTGAAGGGAAATCAGCTCCTAGGGCATCCTGGGTTCATTCAAATTTCCTTAGCAAAACCTTTCCAGAAATCACCTGCTCTCTTGCCGTGCTGCTGCAGGTCTGGTTCGGCTGAGGGACTAATGAGCAAGGCAGAAAACTCTGTCAGCCGTCGCGCAGAGACCTCAGAGGCTATATCTTAGCCTCTCCTGGCAGCTGTATGTCTGGTCTGTCCTTAAACATCTCCAATCATAAGAGTAACAAGTCTTTCTAGATGTTCTCCTCCAGTCCTGGATTTTCCTAACAATAAAAGCTATTTTCCTCCTGCCTAACCTAAATCACCTTTGCTGTAAATTAAATCAGTTCCTCCCATATCCTTATGGGCACAATTCATCACAGTCTTTCACAGTAGTGTTTTAAGTACTGGAAGTCTTTCATTATGTCCCATCTCAGGATCCTTTTTATCTAGATTAAAAAAAAAAACCAACAAAAACCTTTCCTGGTAGGTCATGTTTTCCAAACTTCTCATCATCCTTGTTGGCCTCCTCTGGCACCTTTCCAATTAGTCTCCATCCTTCATCAAGCGCATATTTCCAAAGCAGACACAGTGCTCCAGCAAAACTCACCCACACCGAGCAAAGCCGAAAAATTACCTCCTGTGGATTACACAACACATCTATTATTAAATGCCAGTACAAGATCGGCTGTGGGGTTTTTCCACTTTCTTCACAACATCCTATTGTTTGGTTATTATTTCAAGAACGGTCAGTCCTTACAGACTCATCATCAGCTGCACCTCCTGCCCTGCGGTACCGCCTAAATGTGTTCCTAAATCAAGGCCTAAATTGTAAGTAAATCCACGGAAATGAATGGTGTAATCGCAGCAGAAAAAACAGTGTAACAAAAGCAGCAAGGAGCAATGTCAGGATGAAGTCATAGACTGGATATTGGTGAACCAGGACTTCAGAAAGCTAATATGCTTACTATGTATTAACATATATATACAGTTCTTATATTCCTCCATATGGCTGTTAAGTTCCTGTTCGCACCGCTGTATCACTCAACACCCACAGATGCATACTTCTTATATCTCTCATTTCACATAACTTTCATTTGTTTTATGAAAAACTAGAATAAGATCACAAAGTGTTTGAATAAATATAGTTTTTGGCCATACCCCTAACAGAGATTTTGTGCATTCGTATTTTTATTCATGAGCAGCTCTCTCACCTAACCTTCTGTGCATCTGTAAGAGCAAGATCCTAAACCTTGCTCTGGTCTTGCCCAGGGAGGGTTTAGAGCATGTATTTGTGGATCACGTGAGGCTGTAGATGTGCAGATAGTGACAGTAACCTAAAAAAATAGACACCAATGATTTGAAAATATAGGCCCTGGTTTTGGTTTACATCGTTTTAATCTCCTAATCATACCTTGTGCACTAGGTATGTACAGAGAGTAGAAATGCTGAATGCTGTGAGTGGGGATTACCTGAGATGACTCCTGCCCACTTAAATTCTGTAAGAAGTTGGGCAGTGAATATTTACTTATTCCTGTTTTATGAAGTAATATTTGGCTGTCTAGTGGTTTAATAAATATTGTTCTGTAACTGCTTCCATCTCAGTCGGTTTGCTTCAAAGTAAGATTTCTATAAATCTTGGTAATGCAGGGAGTGCACCCAAAAATTTTTGGGTACATTTTTTTTCCCATGTAAAGTATGTTTTACAAGCTACCCAGCAAAAAAGCCTACAAAAGACACAGGTAGGTCTTTGTAAGGACTATGGAAACCATATCAGAAAAAAAAAAAATCCTTTGTCTTTGTTATTATATTCATATCAGTTCTCCCCAAAGAGCAAAAGTAAAGCATAGATCTGGGAAAGCCCAGAGAGATAAGAGGAGTGAATGCATTTCAAATCCTCAGCTAGACCAAGGAGGGAGAAGTTTTGTAAATCTGGCCAAGAGGAGGTCATTGGTGACCCTGAATATTTAGACATATGACTCATATATAAAAGGATACTTGAACCATTAAGAAACAAAAGATTAATCATCTGTTGGCCTCTCTCTTTTACTCTCTTTCCCTTGGCAACAACAACAAAAACTCTTACACTGATTTCTTTTCCCCTCACTTTTAATTCTTCTATTAATCTACAGTAAAGTACCAGACTTGGACTGGGAGGAATGAATAGCCTCTAGTTTACAGTAGCATATAGTAAAAAGGGTCCCTGGGCATTGCAAGACGGGTAAGAGATGCCCTTTGCTGCCCCACCATTTTAGCAAGTGCTGGTGACCTCTAAGAAACTGAGGTTTCATAAACCCAGCACTGGGGAAGAACAAGGGTAGAGCAGATCTGAAGCAGAGAATGAGCAGTCAAGCCAAGGAAAAAAAGCTTGGGACTAAGCTATTTTTAAACTGTTCTCTTCAAAGACCCCAAGAAAGAGGATATTTGGGGTCCACACAATGAGGATGTAGTTGGCTCAGAGGCATCAAGCCACAGGACCTCTGGATTTGACAGCTGCAAAGGATCAGAAGACTGGAAGAGGCTCTCCAGTTTAACAGCTTTACTTAAATATCTCCATGGACTCGCACAGGTCACAGTTTTCACCTGGACTGTCCACTGCTCTGCATCCTCCCTATGGCTGACGTAACAGCACTACGTTGGCATCCACAAATGTCAAACACCGTTCATGCCCTCAGCTGAGGGTCTCGTCTCTTCTTCCAGTCTTTCACTGCTATGAAGCTGAACAGGATTTCACAGAACTGAGGCACACAGATTTATCACTTCTCATCTACCTCCTGTCACAGGACAGTTTGCTCTGCTACACGTAAGAAGTTTCACCTTCTGTTATCCAGGTTGTGTTATTTCAGATGAGCCCTTGCTTGCTGAGATGAGCTCTGAATAAAAGTAGGCAGCTGGTCTGTATCCCTACTTCCAAGTAATGCAAATCAGAAGACACATCTTAGATAGCTCCTACACACTGACAGTTAAAGACAGAAAATATTTGTTTTTCTTTTTTAACAAATTTTTGTTTTGACTTCTCTGCAGAGGTCTTTCTTTGCTCAGAGTCAACCTTGACAAGCACCTCACCAAACTCAATTCATGAAACTCACCCTGGTGACCAAACGCTGGTGTCCTTAGTCCTGTGCAGAGCGTGGATTTGATCTGGAAGCCCACGTGATCGCTAAGCGAAAACCTCGCATCCATTGCAGGGCAGATTTGTTTCTAATAGCTGGGATAACCTTCTTCACCTGCCACTCGCAAGCTGGGGAGCTCAGCACCATAAATCACAGAGTAGCCGCAAGTATTTGGGAGTTTCTCTGAAAGCAAAGCTGTGGTGGAATGATTCAACACTACTGACACAGTACCTCTCCCCCCAGTCACTACCGATCAAAGCCACAGCCTTTTGGAAAAATCCAAAGCAAATCATTGTATCATGATACTGTCCATCAGCTCTGCCCATTATTGTCAGAGAAATTTGCACCTACCAATATCATTGTTTTCTTCAGGAGGAAGTACTGAAAGATCTCTTGAAAACAGACTAACCCAAACATGGCACACCGTTAAAAGAAAAAGACAGCACATTAGTCATATTAGTTGTTTTCTGCTGGAAAAAAAAAAAAACCAGAGACGCAGTATCTCTGGTAAATGAGATAAATGATGTGTGTAAGGTCTGATTTCAGACACAGCAAAGTCAAAGGATTTCAAGGCTCTGGCAGGCTTTACATAAACTCCTCGTGCTGCTCCACACACAGCAGGGGAATGGCTGGAGCTGCCGCTGCGCGCTGCCGTTCACTGTGCCTGTCCCATTCAGTCACTCACAGCTGCCTTCCCTCTAGCCGTGGAAAACTTTGACCCCATCAGTCTAAAGACCACATCATGATGTTTCACCACGCCTTGGATATAATATGCTCCCTCATTTATTATTGTGACTTAGATTAAAGGCAGCTAATTCCCTTGGAGCTAGTGGGAGTTTGGCCTTGGTTTCTGTTAAAAAGGGATGAAGCATCAGTGTTTCCTCACTTCTTTTTTTTTTTTTCCTGAAGACACACATTCTTCCACTTCTGAGTACTTTATTTACTTTTAGTTTGTTTAGGGAGTTTGTTTGTTTCCAGGGGAATACTAAGCAAGAGAGTAACAGTCATTTACCAGCCTATTCTCACAAGTGCTGTCACATCCATAGTCACACCAAGCAATCTGCCTGTACCACCAAAGGACAGTGATCCTAAATGTATGCAATACATTTGTACGTGAACACCAGGAGTCTGCAGAGAATTAAAAACAATTTGTTCTCAGGACCACGTGTGAGCTCAGGTGAGTCTCCTCTGGAAGCTGAGCTGCTTTCCTTGTGGGAAAGACTTAACACAAACCCCTCCTACACAGGTGGTGGTCCAGCAGTGGGACTCCTCCAAGCTGCTTCCATTTTTTATCCAGAGAGGATAGAGATCAGTTATTGCTAATAACAGACTAATTGGACTCAAGTCCAATTCATTATGTTGAGTATCTTTAAAAAGGCAGTGATGCCGTGACCAGCCAGTTCAGTCACTGAATTTCCAGTAGGTAGCAGATTTGGAGTAATTTACAAGTTTGACCTAGTCACTCCAGCATGAAAGGCTTTATTCTGCAAAATCTACTTTTCTATTCCGTATTAAGAAGGGCACGTTCCTGAGTGCATACTTGAAAGGGTGTATTTAGCATAGATGTTGTTTATTAACATTTCTGCATCCCTGTCAGCTTTTTATCTCCTTCTTGCAGTTAAATTGACAATTTTTATCTCCTTCTTGCAATTAAAAGACAAAGAGTACTTTAATTTATGGGCATACTGCAAAGAGTAAGACAATGATTTCCAAAACAAGAAGATTCAAATCTGACTCATTTACCTGTCAAATTGCTATTTTCAAATGGCATTTTCCCACTACACTTTATTGCACCTGAAAGATGCCAAAACAGCTCTTTTCTGCTATATATAGTTATTCCAAATCTTTTTTTTTATGATGATCTCAGAAAAATAATTTTCACAAAGTCCATATACATCAGGAAATGCTGTGTTTTTAACTGCAAGTGAAAAAAAAAAAAGTATTTTCCTTCCACATTTTCAGATAGTTCAGGCGAGTTACTGTCCCTGTGTGGCTGGTAGCTGGTCTGTCACTGGTTCCTTTTATTTCTACTCAAAAGGCCCCATGAATTAATCAGGAATGTGGTTTCTTTCCAACCTTTTCATTAAGAGAATGTTTGCAATGTGAAACCCAAATCACTCGTCTCCTCAGTGAAGGTAGTGCCAGCTCACTCCACGTCACCTCAGACATCAGGTACTTCCGTCCTTCAGTTCTTCAAGAGACTGAGTCTGGTCCCACCATTCCCCAAGAGCCTCCAATGTAAGAAGGACATGGGCCAGTCTGAGAGGGTCCAGAGGAGGGCCATGAAGATGATCAGAGGGCTGGAGCACCTCTCTTATGAGGACAGGCTGAGAGAGTTGGGGCTGTTCAGCCTGGAGAAGAGGAGGCTCCGGGGAGACCTGATAGCCATCTGCCAGTACCTCAAGGGGGCCTACAGGAAAGATGGGGAGAGGCTGTTCAGTAGGGCCTGTTGTGACAGAACTAGGGGTAATGGTTTCAAAATAGAGGGAGGTAGATTTAGATTAGATATTAGGAAAAAAATTTTACAACGAGGGTGGTGGAACACTGGCCCAGGTTGCCCAGAACGTGGTTGATGCCCCATCCCTGGAAACGTTCAAGGCCAGGTTGGATGAGGCTCTGAGCAACCTGATCTGGTTGGAGATCTCCCTGCTCCTTGCAGGGGAGTTGGACTAGAGGAAGGTCCCTTTCAAGCCAAACCATTCCATGATTCTATGATTCTATAATGCAAGCCAGCCAAATCTCCCTGGACATCTGTATGGTATCACATGGGAATTATTAACTAAAACTGCAAAAATAGGAATCAGCACTGAAATAGTTAGGAGATGAGGACATTCCTGGGGAGATGACAAAGGATTATCCTGCAAAGTAATCTAATGAACTGGAACAGCTTTCTCAGGAATGAAGCAAAGCATCAATTCAAAGCGGTCACTAGCAGAGAATGGGAACGTCTGGTAGTACTTACTGACGTAAAAAAGCTGGGGGCATTATCAGCATAGAGAAGACTCATGATGCCATACAGGTCAAACCTGATTACCTAGAGGGCCAGACTGATGAAACAGAATGAAGGTTAATAATTTACAATCCAAGCTCATGCACACAGGGACAAGTTACCCAGGCTTTTGCAACCATCAGGAGTCCTGTCAGCTGATAAATGAGTGTAGAAGGAGACCTCTGTATGCAGGGCACGTGAAGACCCAGAGCTCTGACCCAGCTTTTGCCACTCAGCTTCCAAAGCCAAACTGCACATGGGAGGGATAAAGGCAGGCACAGGGTGTGTGTGAGAGGGATTTCAAAAAAATACAGATAAAGAGTAGTGACCACAGGACATGGACAGCTGTGGGCACACCTCACAGGGTTGCTGCACACAGATTTCCTCAACCATGTTCATGTTGAAGAGATGGATTAAGTGAACATGAAGCAGGTGCTGACCATGGGATTACTGGGGAGGCCATTTTTAGACATTGGACTAGACCAATCTGGCTTTTCAATGACAGGAAAGCCAAGGCTGAGAACAGACCTGACTGTTCTTTGTAAATTCTGTAGCAGACAGGGAAAAAAAGCAGCTTGAGCCAAGTACAAAGCTCAAATGAGTATAAACTAGCCATAACTCCCCTTACACTGGAAATCATGACCCTCTTCCTCACTGCAAGGGGAGCCTTGTGCTGAAATGGCCTCCAAATAGGTGCAGCGAGGACAAGAAGTCTCCCTGCTTCCCAGATGGACCTGGGTAAGGGCTCGGAGACAGTTATGCAGTGGTTGTAGATGAGAGGACTGACTTCAATGACCCAGGAAATTTATTCCAGGCCCACTTTAGATGTGGAGAAAATGCCTGGAAGTCATCAAAAGTCAGAAAGGTATGGACAACGTGTGCTTTCAGAAGGGAAAATGAAAGAAGGAAAGACCATTAAAATAAAAGGAGGAAGCTCTATAGGACTGCAGTCATATATAAGCAGTAGTATTTGTTCGTGAGAGTCTATGCACACATACCTACAGCCATAGTTAAACTCTACGCTCTCTATCCCTTGATTTTAAGGTTCCTATTAACTCAAAATATCTAATAAGACAATTAAAAATACTATTTCTTTCCTCCTCTGTTAATGACGTGGGAGCAGAAGCGACCCTACCTGTGCCAGTTTGCATCACGGTAAGCGCACGTCCTCGCCGTGCGGCGCAGAGCAAAGCCTGCCAGGCAGTACCGGCCCCCGGCATCACCTCCCTCCTGCAGGTAGCAAGCATCCCTCAGCACAGCCGTCTGCACTTCATTATCTCTGGAAAGAGGAAACGGAGCACTACGCTGTGTTGAATTACAAAATGTCCCTAAGCGTCTTGTGTAAAGAAGCAGGGAGTGAATACAAATTGACTGCAAAGGAAATAAATCCCAGAGAAAGTACAAAAGCAACAATACTGAAATTATTAAACTTGACCCTTTTTTTTTTTTTTTTTTTCAGTTTACAAAAAATTCAAAAATCTCCAGGAAAATGTAATGGGCCAGACTGCATTGTTCCACTTGGATAACAAGCTTCCTGAAAACCGTATGAAATAGCACAGAATACAGCTTTGGCTTCGCAGGAAAAAGTCATCACTGGTTGATAAAGAAATCACTGAACAATCTGTGCCCAGCGCTTCAGTGTTTTGCTTAAAGTCTGCTTTGTGAAGGAGGAAGGGCCGGAGCAGAGCTGCCTGCCAGATTACTCATCGCTGGCAAGAGGATGGGAATCGATGTTTGCAAATCTACAGTGCGCTGAAAGGAGGTATTTATTGAACTGAAACAAAAGGTTAACTGCCAAGGACTATGATTATTTTTTTTTTCAGAATATTTGCACAAAGTAGATCATAGTCTAGGTCTGAATCTGAAAACAGTTATCCATGCAATGAGTTTCACAGGCTGAGTAGCAGCTGACCAGCTTGCGGACCTCGGCTGATTCTGCACAAGTTTTAAAGCCAGACTCAGTGCAATTGTGTAACTTCCTTGGTCAGATCTAACTGTGAAGTAAGATCAGCTATGGTGGCAAAACCACACAGAGAAATACATATACATATTCTTGGTTCTTCCAGTGTTACCAAGCCTTACTTTGGCAGACTCGACCCCCAGATAAAAGATCAGGTTCCTGTATGCCACCCCTGCCCTGCCAGCTTCTGCGCTGCCTCAGAGCTGGCAGAGGCTGGAGCACAGGCAGGGACCTACAGTGATGTGATGGGAATATTGCTGTTTGACATAATGAAACAGCTTAAACGAGGAGAGGGCTCTGGTGAGGGATGAAAGAAGAATGCACTTGTTGCAAGTCTTTCTCATGAGGAGACGCACAGGCTTTTCTATGCTACAGGGCTTACCGTGAGTGGGAAACAGCTGCCCATGATAGGTGGTGCACAGGCACCAGTGATGGGGAGGTGGCCCCACAGCACCGGGCTCCGGGATGCTGCCTCACACAACAACCGACACTGCCCTCATTATTGACACCTTTGTGCTGAGAAAGGAGCTTTCTGGTGACAAGCGATGTACCAGCCTTGCCATGGTCCGCTACACGACATCCCGCCTGCGCCAAACACCTTGGCAGCAGCGCCAGCTATCAAGGAGTGAAGAGCAGGGATTTGATAGCTATGAGATGAAAGAAAAAATGAGTGGACTATCTCATCCAAAATAGTGAAGCTTTTTAATTTGCTTTATTTATGTGGTCTCAGAAAATAATAGGACTGGCTATCCAGGAATCTAGAGTTGTTATTGTTTGTTTATTGAAGCCCTACACTATTTAACGTGCACTCTGGCTTAGCAAAAAAAAAAAGTTTCTGTATTTGTAACTTTTCATTTTCAGAACAGTTCTCATTTTGCTGGGTTTTTTTTCCACCTTTTCTTTCTCTCTTCTTTGGCAAGAGGAAACAAAAAAAAAAAAAGCTTGAGGGAAGGACGGAGAGAAAGGGCAAAAATAGAAAAAATCTTGCCTGCTGAAATTCAAAAGACAAACCAAAGCTGCATTTTTCGTATGGCTGTTTCTTTGGAAGAACTGAACACTAAGAAAAGAACCAATTTCAAGAAAAGGACCAATTTCCACTGAGAAGAAGAGACTGGTTTTATTCCCTTTGAAGAAAAAAAAAAAAAAAAAGAGATAATTTGCTTCATCAAGTACTTTGCAAAAAAAAAAAGTAACCAAAGAGACATAAAAGCATATGCTTTACTGGTTCGTATTCACAATGACTTCTCTCTAAAAGTCACGCACCCCTGTGAGGCTGCCTAAAGCAGCAGTGTCTGAGGACAGGATGGAAGTGAATGTCAGTGTGTACCTTAATCCCAGGAGGAAAATATCCCCTTCAATCTTTTTTTGCATTTGCTCAAAAATACCTAAACCTGCTTTGATTCTCTGTCCTCCATGCACGCCAAGAAGAGAGCCAAGAACTCAAGGATATTCCTTTCGTCGCTCCAAGTAGCATATTTCCCCACTCACAAGGAAAAACAAAATCCCATCGGTCTGACAGGCATCCAGGAAGCAGAGGGATTAATTTTTAGTTGCCAGGGTCCAAGCTCTGTTTCTTTAGGCACTGGCAAGAAAGGGGCTATTTTACCTCCCTATTTACATAACTAATGAATATAGGAGACTGCTTAGCAACCTCTCATCAAGCAGCATGAGACTCACCTTCCCAAAAACAGATTCACCAAGATGTGGTACAATCATTTAGCTCCGTTTTAGTGTGTGTTAATAGGGGAAATTATGACTTTACTTCACATTACACAGACATATTTTTTCCATGTTTTCTAAAGGTTTCAGGTTTTTTTAAGGTATATTTTTATTTAATGTTAAGGACCTACTTTTTCCCTGTCTACTCAAGAAGCCTTTTATTTGCTGTTATTTCCTCATTAAAAGCTTATTATGCTAAGAGTATATTGAAGTATGTTACATTTTTCCCCATTCTGTTTCATCAATGAGGAGCTCTTAGATTATGGCAAAACAGGTTTGGCTTGGGAGAAAGGAGATAGAGATCAAATGCAAGAAAGAAATTATATAGACAGGTGCTAAGATGTTGCATAACGTGAACCCAAATGTCACAACTGCCATCTCAAAGTTCACCCCCTTGAAACAGTGAACCAGCAGCCTCTACTTTCTGCAGAAACTCCGGAAAGTGGTTCGCATGCGAAGGACATGCCACCCCAAATATGATAACTGCTTAAGTGCACAGGAGTGAAAGGAGAGGGATTTAAAAGACGAGAAAGGATGAGAGGCATGAGTAGGCAGGAGATACACAAGCCCTTCCTCCCGGGTCTCTGTGTTGCTCATCCACACACACTGTCCTGCCTGCCTTTTGTCAGACATAGCTGTAGTCTCACCAGTAAGGTGCTTTCATTTCCTCTGCCAACTCTTTGCGTGCCTTTAAATCGGCTTCTCTCTTTTCTTGTCTTTTGTCTTCCTGAGTCCACCAGCCTAGGACTGGCAGGAGGAGGATTCCTTGCTGCTCCATTGCCCTCCATGGCCCTGGGCAGGTCACTGCCTTCTTGTGACCCTGAAAAACAGGGGAAGGAATGCCCTTTTAGTTCATAGACATAGTGGCAGGGTAAAAAAAGAAAAAAGTCACCACACATGGTTAGGATCTCTAGCAATGAGTGCCGTACATACATTGGAAATCTTTATTTTGAGACAAGATGTGCTGCAGAGGTGTAGGATTGTTTTATTAGAATCATAGAATCATAGAATGGTTAGAGTTGGAAGGGACCTTCAAAGGTCATCTAGTCCAACCCTCCTGCAAGGAGCAGGGACATCTCCAACCAGATCAGGTTGCTCAGAGCCCCATCCAACCTGGCCTTGAATGTTTCCAGGGATGGGGCATCCACCACCTCTCTGGGCAACCTGTGCCAGTGTTATTACCTGAAGAAAATTCAGTGTATGTGACGCGGAGGCACTGAATTTCTCCCTTCCAGTGGCACTTATGTGCAGCCCAACGTGGTGCCAGTGCCCCTCTGCATGGTCAGTTCCCACTGCTCCAGGGCTTGTAGTGAAGGATGTGCAAGGCACAAACGCCACCACCAGCTCCCTGCATTCCCCAGAGCTCACTGCACAAGTGAACCTAAACAACCCAGCCCCTTAGGTGTCAAACTGAGGAACACAGCAGGCCCGCAGAGGAGCTGGGTGAACCTGCACGTGTTGGCAGAGCGGAGAAGAGACAGGCAGGGAACCCACTTCTGTTGTGTTTCACTCTGCCAGCCTAAGCAAGTTGCCTTTGAGGCAAAGGCCACATGGCCGGGAGCAGATTGGGATTACAGATTTTGCTGTGTTTTGTCCCCTGTGAGGGATGGATATGACTTTGGGCTGCTGCGCTCATGTGGCCAGCAGCCATCTTCCAGACAAGAGTTGGCTTTCATCCTCTGGGCTGGGAGCAGGAGCTGAGAACACAGATCCGGCTGCGGGAACATGTCCCCTGCCTGCCAGATTTTAGAAATGTGTGTGATAAAAAGTCCCAGACTCCAACACTGCAGCAAGAGCAGTGATGAGACAGGACTTGCCCAAGCCACGCGATCCTCATGATTTTTGGCAGATATTGAAGTAGAAAAAAATCCCATGCTATGCCTAGGAACTCATAAAAAAAATAAATCAACTTAGTCTTACTGTAAGCGTATTATAAACTTTGCACGAAAGGTTAATGGAAGAATTATTTAAACTTTGCATAGACATGATGTCTTTGCCTTATCTGAGTGACAATGGAAAGGGAGGATGAGGAACATCTAACACTGTTTCACCACAGACTTTAAAAAAAAAAAAGTTAAAGTAACCTCCACAGCCAGGTGTTTGAAAATAATGCATCATATTCTGTGGTAAGGACTTAGAGTAATAATTAAATCACATATTCTTTCAACACTACTGGTATTGTAAAAGAGCTGAAAATCAAACTCATGTCAACAAATGGTTTAACAAGCATTACACTGGTTGTGTAATGAAGCATAGAGGACTGCTGCTGATGGTCCAAGAGAGCCTGAGCTATTCCAGCATGCGGAAGGGTTAGAGGATGCTGGAGGGCTCCCTCACTCCCAGCCAGGGACTCTGCTTTTGGACAGAGCTGTGGGAGGGAGAGTCGGTGTGATCAGGAGGCGGCGGAAGGAGGTGCAGGTAGCTCTGTGGAGCTCAGAGGTGATAAGGAATAGCTGCCATGTGGGAGAAAATACATATCTTTGCCATGTATATGGAGGCTTTTCTCCTTAAGGACATGGCATAATCAGATATAAGGAAACTAGATTAAAACAAAGCATCGCAATTTTGAGGGAACCCTCAGTCTCTTCAGCAGGCAATGGGAAGCTGGTGGAGGAGAAGTGGGTGAGAGCTCTGACTGGTGGGAAGGAGAAGAGTGGTCAGGAGGTGTGTGGGGGCTGAGGCCCAGAAGCAGAGAGAGTGCACAAGGAAGGAGGTGTGGGCAGGTACAGCAGAGACGCGAGAAGCAGGAGGTAAACCGCTGAGGACTATTTTTCTTTGAACCATCAAGTCCTAGGGTTTCCTGTTGCCTGTTTCTTCCTCCAGGCTTCTGACAATAAAGCTTTCAGCAGCTGAGAAGAACGGAGACCAGAGGACCCAAGTGAGAGACCTCCAAGGTAGACCAAAAACATATGAGCCAGGAAAGCGATCTCCTGAGGCTGTTGCCAAACAAGACTGTGTATACAGCATAAAACACTCTTATCTGCATTCTCGGAAACTTTCAGAAGACAAGTACATGAAATATGATCAGTGCTTTCCTCTGCTGATAAATCAATAACAATAAAAAATGGCTTGATGATTAATTTGACTAGCTTGGTTTGCTTCATATGTGGTCTTTACAGCATACCAGATTGACAGATGTAGAGGAAAAACCAAACTAAAAATATTTTTCCCCGTGGGATGCAAGGGAGACCACAGATACAGATTCAAACCTCAGGTTTCCCTTCAGGCTTTGGTTCTGAACTGGATCCCCAAAACTCTGGAGGACCATCTAACTTGCAGTCACATCTGCTGTGGTAAGGTTTGGCTCAGGGAGTAAGAAACATGGAGGATCTCAACAATATTTTGTAAATGCTCTTTCCTTTCTAGACCCTGGTTTTATTCAGGCTTACTCTAAGCCTGACCCAGCTCTGAAGACCGGCATCACAGTGCAGAATACACCAGGAAAATGTAGCATCTACTTTCTCTGAACGTTTCCTTAGGAAAATATAAGTTTTGCTAGAAGCCAAAACCTACCCATTTTTATGTAATTGCTTGTCTGAGCACATTGCATCCTGCATCCTGCCAAAAAAACCACTAGCCAGGTATGAAGAACATTATCCCTCTTTAGCTTTGATGCACCTTTATAACAATTCTAAAATATGGAACTGGTCACTCTGTCAAGCAAAGGAAAATCACCCCTACCAATTGTGAAGTTGTCCAAACAAAATCAATTTCCTGAGCTGGCATGTCTCACCCAGTTAATCTCGTGGCAGTCTGGCCAAAGTCAGGCTGCGTTTGCTCTATGTTTATTTTCAGTCAGAACAACACATGTAGGAGCAAACTCACTCACTTAGATGTCATAACAACTTCTCAGGAAATGAGATTGTAGATGCTTCAGAAAACTGATTTGAAAGTATATCTCTGAGCTGCCCCATGGCCTATTTCTTCTTTCTTTAGTATAAAGGGACGGTGGCATACAATCATGTGAAGAAGCAGTTTTACTTACTTGGACGGAGTAAGTTTATAACCATGGTTTCTAAATGTTGCCTAAAGAGCCAACCTGTCCAATGCTCTTTCTACATCTTTTTGGCTGACATAGGAAGCTTGGAGCCAGGATTTCCAGTTATCCAGAAAGCCAGAAACGGTGCTTAGATTTGTTCCAAATGAAACTCTTACTGCAATGTTTGAAAGCCATCTGTGCAGCTTCTGACCAACCAAACTCCCTCACCTTGGAGGGCAGGCTATGGCACGGTACAATGATAACCCAACGCTTTCTATTCGCTGTCTGTGACCTCAGCTAAGAACACTGCAGCATTACACATGCATTGGCATATCCACAAAAACCTGCTGTGCCAGCAAGAGGTAACAGTCTGGAAAGCAGCTCTGCCTCATGAAAATCACAGACCTGTGGCTGTGAGATCCTATGGGTTCATATCCCCAGAAGGGAATAAATCAAACCATCAAATTAAGTGAGGAATGCCTTTACTTTTCTGAAAGCCTCATCCATAGCCCCCTGTAATCTAAAGAAGTCTTTATATTGAGTTATTGCAGAACAAGCCAGTAGCTGTGATGTACACTTACTATATTTCCTTGATAATCTCCATTGTAAGACCCTCTCGCAGCTTAACTGTAAGTTTACCTGTCTTTAAACCCTTTGACCAAGATTTACATGCTGTGAAGACAGTTGATCTCATCTGAACTTCAGGCAACTAAGCAGGTTAGCCCTTGTGTAACAGAGGGAAGAGGGGCTGTCTGAAGGGCTGAGGACTCTCACTCAGATACAGCTGCCCATGAGTACTGGGACCGGTCCTCCCTGGGCATCCCTGCTCCAGGGCTGAGGAGGAGGTGCAGGACTTGCAGCTGCTGTTCCTGAGTGCCAATGGCTGGGGGGAGGCTGCAGAACACAGCAGCAGGAGGAGGTTTTAGGGGTCCTCTAACACAGGGAGGGATTGGCAAGCAGGGAGTAGGAACAAACTCTGTGATTTGAATGCAAAAGTGGGGAAACAGTGAGAGGAACCCATTGTGAAGAATTGCTGAGGAGTAACTGGGAATGTGGGACTGCCTGAGCGAAAAGAGAGATTTCAGAGAGAGAGAGGGGAGGAAGGTGGAGAGGTGTACATGGGAAGTCTGTGCAACTGTGGGGCATGTTGGGTGGTCAGGTCAGATCCAATGACCTGATGGGTTGAAAAAAAACTTAGATTGCGAGCTGAGATGAGGGGAAGACTGTGGTGTAGAACAGAGAAAAGGGAATAGCAAAGGGCTGGAGCTGGCAGCAAAGCAGGTGAGAGGTAGAAGTTTGGACTAAGAGAAACAGGAGGCTAGAGCAGCCTTGTGGCTCCCCAGAGCTGCTGCCAGCCCTGTACAATCCTCCAAGCAGATCTTGCATGCCTTGTGCTGGCACATGAGAGGTGTGTGTAAATAATGCACCAGCTGGGATGGTGTGCAGATGAGCCACTCAGGTGAGCAAGCAACGGCTTCTACCAAGATGATCATTCTCAGTCCACCCAGGACTCCAATCTGACTCTTTCTTCCCGCTAATGGTTGGGTTCAGATCAGGTGCACGGTGCCAGGGACCAGTTCCCTCCACCGAGGCAGGAGAAGGGATGGACATCTTTGTCCCTTGCTGCTGCCCGCAGCTTAACAGGCAGTTCTGCAAGGTACCTCCTCATCAGTGCCCCAGGTGATGCTTGTGTCGGGCAGCATTTCAGGACATCCTCCTCTGAAACCTGAAAGTAACCTCAGCTAGAAAGGCCAAGTAGCTAACTTTTGCCATTGCTTATAGAAACCCAATTTGGCAGCATGTGATTTGGGTTTACCCCCCTTTTAACCAGTCAGATAGAGACATCTCACCAGAAAGCCAGCATAAAGCAGACCCTCAGACACACCTATCCCCAAGTCCCACAGGCTGCTGCTGTTTTCACAGTGTCTAAAAGGTTTTTCCAGGATAGCAATGACTTCTTAGCAGCCGGAGACGTCTCCCTGCCCGCAACGTGCTGGGCCAGCTGCTCTCAGGGCAGCATGCCCTACGGGGCAGAGCCGGCAAAGGGATCTGACTCACGCATGAGTCGTCCGTCAAGAAACAGCTGGAGACACTCAGCGGTGCTGGGGTGCTGGATGTGCTGTCTCGTCAAGTCTGTGAAAGGCTTGCTCTGGGGTTTTGTGATGGGCTGCATTCTTTGGAGCCAAAAGTCGTGGGGTTCGTTGCCAAACAGATGGGTTTCACTGGGAGGAGGGGGAGGCCACCTGAGGAAGAGTAACAGAAGCCAACACCAAACATGTGCAGGGCTCCTTAGCAACGTGAGATTAGACCAAGCATGCCATTGCATTGCAGATCTCTGGATATCCACACTTTCTCCCTTACTCGCACACACTCTAAAACCCTCTCTGGACTCCTGTGTCTTCAGTGGCCTCCTTCCAGCAGCCTCCCTGGGCTTCTCCATCCCGCTCAACGGAGACCACGAGCCAAGTCCCGGCATCCCTCACCGCCTTCCCACACTGAGTAAGCTGATATACAAATAGCTAATACACCTCAGTCTGCCCCTCTTTCCACCCTGGGATATTACAGGCTCTTCCACATCATTCATCTCTAAGAGGAAGAAGAAAGCCACAGGAGGGGTTTCTAAATGGATACAAGTGCCACCAGCAACGCACAAAGTGTGTTCCAGTGCTGGTGGCTTGTGGACACCCAGAAAGGGCCACAGTCAGCAGTGCCCGTCCCAACTGCTGCTGATGCTAATTCAGAGAAGCCTTACATTAGCAAACGACTCCATTGACACTGCCCTTTAACCTCTGTGGGTTTCCCTTCAGCTGCAATCCTCTGCCAGACTTCACACAGGCTGCTCAGCGCTCCTGCATGTGCCCAGTGACTGTCTGTGGTCTGTCCCGCCTGAGAGGCCCCGTGGCAGAGAGGGAGCAAGCCAGGGAGCCTTCTCCTGGAAAACACAACCAGAGGCAGGGCCATGTTCAGCATTCGCTTCCTTTCCTTTTATAAAAGCCTCATCATACTGGGCCTGACGTGCGCTGTCTTCCTCTCAAAGATTTCTCCTTGGCTGCCATTGCAAAGCTATATCTCCTCTCTGGATTTCCTTTCACCGTGCATTCACGGTGTCCTCCTGCTTCTACTTTCCCTGGCTGTAGCAATGCCCATGGCAGTCTCACGTTGTCCGGTGTGCGTAGGGATGCATAAACAGAGCACGGCTAGTGAAAGTCCCCCTCTCCCTCCCTATCCGTACCATGTGTGTTCAAAACTAATGTGTTCAAAAACTAATCAGTATCAAGGCATCTCCACTCCATGTTCTGAGTCCTGTCAGCAGCAACGTGGTCTCACCAGAGTGTAATCTGGCTGGTCTTGTTTCTGCTAGGTGTTCCTCACTGTCAAAATGTGACTGATGAGCAGAAAGGGCTAGACAGAAGTAAGAAAATAGAAAGCAAAGAAAGAAATGGGAGAAAAGGCAGTGGAGGAGAAAGATGGAGGAAAAAAAGCCCTTAAAATAGTGGAAAACAGGCAGAAAATTTTAAAAATAAGAAAGAAAAGGTAGATGGTGATGAACAAATAGAGAGAAGGAAAGAAAAAAACAGACAGGATAGAAAGTGTAAAACAACAAAAAATTGAGGAAGTAAAAGATTGAGTGAATGAAGAAATCATAGTGTAGACAGTCCCCGCCTTGAAGATATCCATTTAGACAGAAAGCCTTTTGACCAGTACACAGGAAATGTCTCGGTCGTGAGGCAGCAGATGCAGCCCTTTCTGCGGCACTGGGGCAGATCCTTGTCACGGGCAGGGTCAAAGGCTCTCCAAGAGCCTTTTGGGAGAGTTATCACAGCAGGATCAGAGACAAAATCTCTTCCACAAGATTGAAAGGGCCAGTTGTCAGAAAGCTGATCTGCTGCAAGCTCATACTCGGTTTCTTTGGCAGTAGCATGTTTGCATGCCCGTGTCCTCCTCACTGTGCGCACGCGGAGAGCGCATAGGGGCAGACGAAGTTCCGCATGCGCCGGCAGTAGGGCTTTCTGCCTCCATGCTCCCTATGGGAGTTGGGCCAAACCTATACCATATGCAGAAATCTGTGCTCTCTTCCAATGGAGTTTTCCAACTAGTTTTAAAGTTGGTCTTTCATAAAATAAAAGACTATTTGAACTCTGTTTTATATAATTTTTTTTTCATTGCTAAGATGTAAACCTTACAATGAAAGCTCACATTTTACCAATTTAAGGAATACTAAATGGAAGTAATGCTGATGCATTAAATATTAAATCAGAGGAAATGAGTAAAACCCACTTTCTCCTCTTTATAATCTTCTGAGCACACATGCTACCAACTAAATTCTAACAGAGTTATCATCAGGCAGTACCACATGTGAAGAAGGTTGCAGGCAGGAATATGACGGCAGAAGTTGTGCGTGGAAGTTTTCTGAGGGAGTTCACAGCAACAGTGGTTTTGTCCCTGTGAGGACAATTACTCTGCTGAAGCACATGATTGCTGGTGCACAGTAGGCTCCCTAGATCAGAAAATGCTGGAGCTCTTCCACAGGCTCTTTGCTTTTGAAACTTCAGCTCTGTGCATTCAGAATAACTAAATACATCGGGGTTTGGAAAGTTATTTTACTTATCTGTAAGACCTAGGGTAAGATTTTCCAAAAATTCCCAAGTGATTTAGGAGCACTTCTTCTTGCTTTGTTCATCCGTGCTTGGTAAACAGCCAGTGAAGAGCCAAGAGAGGTGGGACCCCAGGCTTGGTGTCAGGGGTGTGGCACCACAGGCGTGTAACTAGAGGCAGAAGCCAGCTCCTCAACACCTCCATCTAATGCCAAACAGTCAGCTGCTGCATTCAGCAAAAATAAACCCAAATTGACAAAACACAACTTATGTTTGGGCCTGACACGAACACTGGAAACATCCTTGTTGCAGATTCTGTGGCTGTGATGTTAAGTAATCGTCATTCAGCCCCAGGTTACAGCGTATAGGAAAGGTTCACAGCTGCTGTAAACCAATATCCCTATGCAGATATCAAAAAGGCCTTCCTCCAAAGTGGCTTTCTCAGAGCAATTGGAATTTACACCACACAAATCTCTGCCCTTGGGTGCCCACTCTTTACATGCCGAGCCAGCAGAAATGTCCTTAGCATGAAAGCCTCTGCTGGAACCACACATTCAGACTCTTCAGGATATACCATTAATGAAAAGATACATTATCAAGAGATTAAGACATTTACAATATGAAGACTATTTCTGAGCCACAAGGCATTTCAGAGGCCTTGATTTAAAGCACTGCTTGAATCTTTCCCAGAAACAGAAAAATAGCAAAGTGGCAATAACATGCAAATTAGACTTGACTAAATAAAGGTATTTGGTAAATAGAGTAACCAGTTAAATAAATCTTTTAAAATAATTAGGAATCAATGGGATTTAAATCAAAGGCATTTAAAGGCATAAAATGGAGAAGTTAAAATCTTTTAATTGCATCAGATGCAAAAACATCCTTCTATCCCCACACACATGCAACTAAAAAAGTACAATGTCAGTGTAACAGTGTTGTGTCACGAAAAAAACCAACACAAACAGCCATCTTGTTGTTTTCCTGTGTATATTTCTTAGATCAGAAAGCCTTCAGTCCTCTATATCACGTTATTTAAATCACTTTGCACTGAGGGAAGTTATTGCCATTACATAAAAATGTGTTTTGTTGTGTTGCGGTTGACGAATGTGGTGGTAGGCGGGTGGTGCTGTTAGGTGGTACCCCTAAAAGGTTCCCCAGTCAAGGTTATAAAGAGCTCTCCGTTTTTCCTCACTGGCACTGTGGGAAGGAGCATCAGGACCCTCCTGATACTGGAAGCACAGTGTCTCTTGTTGCTGCTGTTTCTCACGTGTTACCTTGTCAGCTACACAAGGGTATCAGCCATTCAGAAGCATTTCTTCAACATGACACTTCAGCACGTCCCTTCTTGTTCAAACTCATCACATGTGATGTTCTCTTGAAGCCGGACTATGAAGGTGCTGCACTTCAAGACCTCGGCTCTTCCCTAGCACAAAGCCTACACCCGCACCTCACATCACCCAAGAAAATGACATCCCAGTCTCTGAGATGGTTGCCATTGGGATTCATCTTTACAGACACATCTACCTATATGGTCTCAATCACAAGTAAGGGGACTGCCTCTGCAGCCACAGAGACCTTCTTAACCACGTTGCTATCAGATCCACGCTGTGCCTCTGTTAATTAATTGCGGGTGTGCTCCTGGGCTTGTTTGAGGTCCATCTTTTGAAGTGGGACTGCAGTCTCTTTTGGGAAGAGGACTGGTTCTCTCATTTCTGGATTTCTTCCTCTGGTTGCATCTTGCAGGGTGTCTTCTTTAGATCTCACTCTGTATCTGTGATGCAATTTCAAACCTTGAACGGTGGCAGTGTCCCTTCAGTTCTACAGCTCATGGTGGCAGCGTCATTTCAGACATAGTTGGCCAAAGCTTTGGCAATGTGTTAATAGGAATGTGAAGCCGACATTTTCTAGAAACAAACTCAGTAATCACCTCATCTATTTTTGATGTCTAAACTAAAAAAGAATGTAATATGTAAATAGACACTATTAACTGCCATAAGCTATTTCAAAGTGATTTTTATCTTTGAATTTTAATATTAAAAGCTATTAGTCATAAAAGCACAGAAAATGTTTATTTTCTTTAAAAGCAAAAGCATATTTTAACATTCTTAGGAGCTGATACTTGTGAAGAGCTGCAGTCAAGTCTTGAGATATAAAATCCAACATGACCTAAATGCATATTCATATAGTTCTAAATAGTGAAGCTAATCAGTATGTTATTCTTTCTCCAAAGGATTAACTTTTTCATTTGTCACATCCGACTTTTAAAAACATCAGTCTCGGCACCGGGTAGATTGCATTAATGTAGAAGATGAAATCACTTCATGACAAACAAACACACAGTGTACTGCTATATGCTATTATTCCAAAGCTTAACAGCAAACTTCGTCCTTTACAAGCGGAACACTGGCCAAACTGCCTAGTTACCGAATGTGTTTGCATTTGTATTTACAAACTGAACACATCCCTTCCTTCTTATATTTAAAAAAAAAAAATCTACATTTGCTTGCCAAACCTTGGATGGGGGAATGTCCCTTCCAGTCAATCACCAAAATTAGTGACTGCACTTCTCCCCATCACCCCTTTGCCACACCCTGTGTCAGTGGAACATCTCCACCCCACTCAGAAATCTCCTGTAGACAACACCACAATGTATCTAGGAAAATTAGTTAATCTTTGGCAACAGCATGTTTCTGGGCACTAGAAAAGCCCTCATGTTTCTGGGGTCAGTAAGGATGATAATTCTTCCTTATCTGACAGGGTCATTGTGAAATTACTCTAGTTATGCTTGTGAGGAAGTCATTCAGTGCAGTCTGCAAGAGAAAAGTTTGTCGATAAACCAGGGATGCAGCTCTGCAGAGGACGCGAAGAACTACCTGGAATGAACTGGCCCAGCAGAGAGGGGATAACAATGGGATCCAAAGGTTTGGGAGGAAGTCAACATTTCATTAGCCTGATCTCTATGAGAATTGATGGAAAATTAGCCAAAAAAAAAAAAAAATCCAGTATCATCATGTTACAACAGAGCGGCCAACCAAAAGTGACAAACTGACTGACCGGCCAATATTGTAGCATCATATTTTCCAAGGAGGTTATGTTAAAAAACAAAAGTGCACACTAGGGGCAATCCTCATCAGCTGTGATTGTCTGTACTGACGCGGAGCCTTTGAATAAAAACCACAAGCCCTCATGTGGGGTTAGCACCTTCTCGGCATATGACAGAGCTGAATGGGCAGAAAAGGGGCTCCTTCTGCTCCTTCCCCTCACAGAGGCTTTTTCAGGCTTCTCTGTTCTTGTAGGAGAAATCACCCAGTATAGATTTGGTGGAAAATATGTAAACGTAATATAATGTAATATAAAATGCTTATTTAGCCAAGCACTGAATTTTCCCCATCATGTTATCATTTTCCCCAGGATACATTACAATACCATTACAAAATTCCTTACGAATTTGTAGGGGAGACTCCTGTATCACATGATTCCCATCCACTTGCTTCAGTTTCACCCCATCTCTCTTTCCTTCTACGGCCTTTTTCTGCCTGGAGGGGGGAAGTTTGTGCTCACATTTCATCTCACGGGCTGGTTCCTATATCCACTTTGTTACACCAAGCCATGGCTGGGCTCTGCACTGTCCTTCAGGCACACCTCTCCGCCTTTATGACCTCACAAGCCACCGCAGCAGAAGCTGCAGGGCCATCCCAATGCTTTTTGTAAAAACACCTCTGTGGCCTTTGGATTTTTGGAGTTTTGTTATTCTCAGTTGGTCACTTTATTATTGTATTCCTCAGATGATATTTCAAAGTACATTGTCCCCTGTGTGACCTGAAGTAAATGAAAAGTTACCATATGCTAGAGGACTTTAAAAAGTGCATGTATTATCTGAGCAAATATACAGAAATCAAATCCATTGTGGGGCGCTTTCCTTGCAGAAATCCCATCCTTGAGGTGTGATACAGTTGCCTGCCAGACATTTATTCTTCTTTCTCCTTGCCATGCACGGAATAAATTAGAAGTGAAAACACAGTCGTGTGAGATAAGGTCAAAAGCAACGGCTCAAGGCACCGTAACCCAAGGCTTGCAGGAGACTTCACCACCCACAGTTTCGGGGCAGGCTGGTGGTAACCATTTGGCCCCAAGCTGCTTCCTTAGCTCCTCAGCGTGAGGGGCGGAATTGGCAAGAGCAGAGCCATGCCAGACACAGGTGCTACAAGTGAGGCAGCCTACAGGGATGCTGCACCTTGTTCCACTGCTGGAGTGGCAGGAAGAAGTGCCCCGTCCTTGCAGGATGGCAAAAAGCCATTTGCTGATGGAGGTCTGACCCAGGTGTCTTCACTGCTGCCAAAGAGCACAGTCCTCGTGGAGGTGCATGATGCCCATGCCCATGTGAAACATCACCTCGCACCCCTGCTCAGACCCCCTCAGCCCCCACATGCCCTCCCAGCCCTGGGCAAATCTTTTCAGGATGCCAAGGCTGGCAGCTCTGGTACCATCTCAGGGACGTAACAAAGAGGGCTCTGCCTCCACTTACACTGGCCACCAAAGGTGGTCACCAGAACCGACAAGGACTTGAAGTCCAGAACAACTTTATTTTTAATACGCTTTCCCTAGGAGAAAAAATACCCCACTAAGAAAGAAGCTGTGCAAAAACTGAACAGACACATGCAATGCTTTGCAAAGAAGGTTTGACTTTAGGATTAGATCATTTTAATAAGCAACAATAACAGTGTTTGCCAAAATACTTGCCAGGAAAATACTCTCCAGTAAAGGACTGCGTGCTGAAACCTGCATGCTGCATGGAAACCCTCATTACCTTCTCTAAAATCAGATTTATCTCCTTATTTTATTTATAAGTGGTCAGTTGATCAGTTCAATTAAGCCACTCTTCACAGATGTTTATTGCATTTGTATGTCAGTGTTACTCTAAGAAACCCCTTACAATTGCTGGGAACAGGAGTTAAAGCTTCAAATTTGAAAAAGGGTGAAGATTTGCTTTTACAAAATGAAGTCAAATGAAAGGTACTCTAGGCATAGGTTTGAAGAGCTTTCATCACAGGTACAAAAACTATCTACAGCCTGTGTTTCAAATAGTGAAAAATCTTACATAGAATAACTGCATATCTATCTAACCAAATAAAATGCTAGCGCAAAACGTAGTATGACCAGCAAAAAAAAAAAAAAGAGGATATTAGGAGCTAGAACAGAGTCTGTAAGGAATGGCAAAGATGAAATAGTTTATAAAGATGCTTATGACTAAGAGTCCAGGAAGTACAAATGTAGAAATTTAAAAGGCAAGGAGTTGGAAAGAAATTAAGAAAGTTTTTCTATCGTATATAGAAAGAGTAGAAGGACTGAAAAGCGAGGCTTATGCGTAGAATGGAGAAGGTTGAAATGAAAGATAATCTAGACAAAGCCAAAACCTGAGCTTTAAACAAAGAAGATGGTCTTGAACATGGGAGCAAAGTTGTGGTGGCTAATAGCAATAGTTGGAAATAGTAGTTGCCCAAAACCAGGATGTAAATAAGTTTGAAAGAAGATAATGTATGAAATGTAGATGCCACATACATTCCTTTCACCATAATCCTGGAGAAACTAGCACCTGAAACTGGAAAATGGTGAAGTCAAAGCAACTAAAGGGAACACACGGGAAAGGCAATAAAACCCAAAGTGCATTTAACAGGGTTAATATAATTTTGGAGGTACAAGATAATAGATTTCAGAAAGAAGAGCATGAAAAAGACCTACTCCTTTTGGCCTTGAGTAGAACATTGCGTGGGGAGATTGTTGCAAGTGACAGTGGACTAAAAGCAGAGGAGAATAGGCTGCACAGAAAGGGCACAGCTGTATTGAAGGGAGGTTATTAGTGGAGTTCATCCAGTGGAAAGTGTTGGATATTATGGCAACTCTTTCAGGAATAACCTGAATGACTTGCAACACTTCGTCATGTGTTAATGAAATTTGCTGTTAACTCAACACGGAAAGGAACTGCCAAGAGAAAAGGACTGCAATATAATTCAAGAAAAGCTGGATGACCTTGAAGTCTGGAGCAGAATAAATGGAATTAGAAGCACAAGGTCATATACTTAATGCCTAATAAGAAGGATCTCTGCTACAGCCTAGGAGTTTGTTTGTGTGAAACAACTGAGAAGAAAGACTTGAGTGCATTATTTAGGGTGATGTCAAGCCACAAATATGTTGCAGCCATAAGAAAGGCAGATGTGTTCATGAGATGAAACAGATATTTGCAATACAAGAAGTAATGAATCAATGAGATTACACAAAATTCTTGTGACACCTAATTTATACTGCTGAGCACAATTCTGGTCACTTCAACTCTGAAAAGAGTAAATGAAATTGGAGCAGCACTAAGTAAGGTTACCAGAGGAATCAAGTGACCAGAGAAGTTACTCTAGATGAGAAGAACAGAAAAACAAGGCTGAATACATACAATTTCTCTCTACAAATGTATTGGTTGCAACACACCAGAGGTGGGAAATAATTTTTTTAGATGAAAGGGCAATGGCAGCACAAAAACCCAAGTCAGTAGATATGGCCCTTAAGTGTCAGGAGTCCTGCAGCCATCTATGACAGCTATGTAGGCTCAAAACAGTGCCAGATCCACTTATCATACTGGCTGCTTTCAACAGTCGTAGATACAACTTGAGAGTCCAAGGGGTCACTTCCAGTCCTGCGATGTGACATTGTGAAGTGCTGATGGAGCAAAGCATGACCTCTAGACAAGGAGAGGTTCGGAGACGAGAGGTTCAGAGAGGTTTGGAGAGAAGAGGACATGAGACGAGACGAGACAAGAGGAGGGCATTCCATGCTGGTCGAACTTAAACACAGAGCTGTCTGAGTTGAACAATTAAAACGCAGCAGGAAAAAAGTTACCTCTGAACTGTAGCATTTATTTCACCGTAAAGGTCACTGGCTTCCAACCCCACCCAAGGCAGCTGTGCTCAAGTTTTTCAAAGCAAACCCAAAACTTGAGGTTTTATTTTTGGCTACAGGAGACAACAGAAAGGAAATGCTTGGAAGGAACAGAGAGGGTGGGAGAAGAAAGCTGCACATGCTGGGCTGGTCAGGGAGGATGCAAAGGGGCATCTCAGAGGTGGTCCAATGAAGATCTAGCAATGCCTAGGAATGCCTGAAAATCAACAGGAAAAACTGAGGGTAGCAAACATACAGCAAAAGTTCAAGCTCTGAGAGTGCCTGACACAAACAGCATAGGCAGCCCTGAACGCCATACCTCTTCAAAAGCTTTTTATTGGAGAGAACTGAAATCTACAACTCATCTGGGATTTATTTTAATTTTATTTTATTTTGTAAGGAAGTGCTCTACATTTCATCTGATCATCTGCAAATGGAAGGAAAAGGTTGGATGTGTTTAGGAATCTCCCAATACATGTTTTACAAATAACCCTGCAACTCACCTTCGTCATTCCTCTGCTCCAAGTGAGTCACCAGCACACATAAAAGACAAGGAAGGAAGTACTGGGGTTAATGAAAAACAGCCTGCTTGCAGACTTACTTCTAACCTTAACAATTAAAGAAAACAAGAGATAAAGTATTTTTTCCAAACCAAAACCACTCCATTAGTTTGGAGCAAGCCAAAATCAAGATAAGAATAATCTATTCCCCACAGTGTTGTAGAGGAAGAAAAATATAGAATAAGCACTATGCATAGGAAAAGTTCTGATTTTCTATAGCACCAGCAATAATAGCAGGAACTGTACACATTGATAACGGAGCAACTCTTGGGTATGGTTAGTCTCTGAGTGAGTCTCCATGTACACTAGACATGGCTCACCTGATGGCCCTTGCGCATTTTCTCAACACGCAGAATGGATCTGCTGGTGAGCGTCCAGCAGCGTAGACATTCCCTGGATACTGCTATCAGCACTCCCATTTGAGCTGCTCTCTCATTTTAGTAGGCTCCTTCATTTCAGAGATGTGGTTTTTCTGGTTTGCCTAGGTCTTCTCACCTGGTAATGGAGGACATGATGGGAAACACAGCAACTCAAAAGGGACGATCCTGCAGAGGCAAGGGCAGTGAAGCCTGACCACCTACCGAGAAGTTTCTGCTTTTTGTGACACAGCCTCTAACTCCAGTATGTGGCAATCATTACATCTATCCTTTAGTCTGTACTTCTCCTCATCAGACTTCTTTAGCCATAGGGTTCAAGATTATTCCAGCAGCAAAAAGAAATGTCCTTTCCAGACACACCTCTCCTGGGAATGCCTGCCACTGTAAGGATGCCAAGTGTTGTTGATACACATCCAGCACTACCAATAAAACTAGTACACCATGAGTAACAAAGACCGTGACACGTCCTCTAGGGCAGCCCCTGGAGAGCCCTTACCAGGGTCACCCTACACCAGTCAGAACAGGATTTCGTACCGTGGGAATAGGTTCAGTACCCTGGAGCATTTCTTTCAAAATAAATCTACAGATCCTATCTATGAACAATATCTTGTATATAGAGAGACAGGGAAATCAATCAATCAATCAGTGTACCTATTCTGTCAGAAAGTATTGCTGCGACAGTCAGCTAGGAACGAGGCTTCTACAGTAGAAAGAAAGGAATCCAGCTGCCGAAGGAGTCACGCACAAAGAAATTTTCCCAGAAAGCATATTTCCCAGCCCACGTGTTGCATTATTTGAACACTTGAAATTAATATAATCTTCAGAAACTGGTAAAAGCACGCTCTTTCCTAAATTGTAAGTGACTTCAGGGCCAGGCAGAAAACTAAGTTTCTATAGTGAAAGTTACTTCTTTTCCTAAGCTCTTGAATCACGAGGCTTTGTATCCCGTATCTGTTTAATTTTCTGGCCTGCTCAAAGGTCTTTATTGTCTATTAGAAGGACCTACAGCTTGTTGAAATTATACCGCATCATAGTTGCTTGTAAATTCCTTGTGCCTTCCCTTGGCCTTCAGTCAAATAAGCAAATGGGTGTATAACAACTTCTTCCTTCTTAATGAGAGATCTTGTAAACAATAGAAAAACAAATTCAATCTTTACAAGTACCAGATAAATAAAGATAAAAGTTTGTACTTCCTGTAGTAAACGTCAGAAGTTGTTTACCCTGAAAAACAATTGGCAGCGAGGGCTCTTAAAGTTTTTCACTAGCCTAACGTTATGGAAAAAAGCTGCAGCAGTGGAAACTGTTTCAAGGACCTTCTGCAACGTGCATCAGCCATGCTAAAGCATACCCCAACCTACAGACAACACAGCAAACCTAGCAGTGAACATCTCTGCCCGGTCTGCTTTGGGTCTGCTTATAGAAAGATTGGCAGATAACATGGTAGCTTCTGTTCTGTGCACAAAAATTGTGAGTGGGATGAAATCACTAAGCCTTTAGACAACCGTCAGATGCTATTTTCCTTCACACTTAAGTATGACCAAGTCTCCACATCATGGTAGGTGATGCTATTTGAACCTAGAGGTTCTCCACTCATTACGCCCCATTTCCCAGGAAATTTGAGGCTTAGAGCCAGCCTGGGCAAATCTTCCTCTATAGAGGTGGCTGTAACATTGGTGGAGTAGGAGGAGTTTCATCCTGGTCTTCCTCCTCTCTCACACCAGCTTCAGCTCTGATATGCTCAGGCTGTTTCCTGGGATGAGGAAGGAGTGATGCCAGCCATGGATGTTGGAATGGGAACAAGGCCACCCGTGCAGAGGAGGTGTGTATGGGTAGCACCATCACATTTACAGAGAGGGGGCCAAGACAGGATATGTTTATGAAGACTGAGGTTCACCAGGAAGTTTTAATAATATGAAACAGGACTTCTCTAGAAGAAAAAACAGACCACTTGCTATTAGAAAGATGTGGTCCAGCTCACCCCCTGGTGGTGGTGGTCCAGCTCCCTCCATTAAGATACCAGGGACTCTGTGAAGCTGATAGAGCTGTGTTGACTTCTACCTGCTGAAAGACTGACACTTTTATTTCAAGGTCAGATTCTGAGAGATGAGAAAAGGGAAAGGGAAAGTCTGCATGTCCTTTTCCAGAGTGGTGTTGATATTCTTGATATTGTGCACTGATACAATGATACCTGACTGAAAGTTTCTCCTCTAGTCCTATTGGTATTATAAATGTTCTGCAAGAGGACAAAGTTCATCACTTTTGCCTGAAAAATACAAAAGCAAGCATAAATACATAGCAAAGAAGGGATCCACCCTGAAGTCTGTTTCCCTAATATGTGCTAAAAATATTTGGGTAGCTCTTGATGAAGTCCCGTGGAGTTATGCCATTATATGCTCTTGACTTTGATATAATAAATTTAGTATTATCTACTGTCACATTTTACAATAGTTTCATATCCTGATTGACATAAGCCGCTATAAAACCTCATATCTGAACTCAGATCAAAAGAGATTATGCGCTAGCTCAGACAGATGCTTTTTATTCAGTTCTTTCAGAAATGCCTGGAATTTCTACTGCAAGCCTTCTTGGGACTTTATGCAGTTAGCTGGTCACCAAGCAGCCTGCAGATTTCCAAAGGTTGCTGCAAACCTTACCAGAGCTGGAAGAAAACTCATTTTCCATAACTTAAGCCATATTTTTTCCTGGGAAACCCTGCATTCCACAGGTTTCACTGTCTGAATTTGACGTATGTGAAATCCAAGCTTCTAAATGTGTTTGCCATGAGAGATTTATTGTTTTGCTACCACAAATATTTTAAAGCAGGCATCATGGTAGGAAAAACAATGGAAGAGGAGAAGTATTAGAATAGAAGATAGAAGGGTGAAGTAATAGTATCATAATGTCCCAAAGGCTGGGACACTCAAAGAAGTCTACACAAGCTAGTCATTAATTTAGAAAGAAGGGTTCATGGGAGCTAAGTGCCAGTTGAAACCTGAAAATCCCAAACCATATTGACCACCAGCTACCTCTGGCTTCAAGGCTTCACAAAGTGTGACACACCTCCTTACACCAGCAAAACCCTCTGTCTTTCTGATGACGTTGACAATTTTGACATTTTCTGACAATATGAACAGTCACAGGAATAGTCTCCCA
Source organism: Tetrax tetrax (assembly GCA_009806455.1). Classification (NCBI taxonomy): domain Eukaryota; kingdom Metazoa; phylum Chordata; class Aves; order Otidiformes; family Otididae; genus Tetrax; species Tetrax tetrax. The sequence goes on from WHYT01017764.1 coordinate 265,177, forward strand.
TGAACACAAGCAGCAAATGCTCCATACCACAAGCCTGGCACGCAGAATTGTTTAGATAAAAACTGGATTTTGACACCCCACCTCCTACATATAAGTAGGACTGGGGTTGAGCCCTGGGATTCTGTAGTGGCTTTTTGTTTTACTTGCGCTCCTCAATCCCTATGGTCATTTGTAAAAGCCTACTGTCTGGCTATCAATGGTTACTGCAAATGTTGATGAGATTTGGCAGCGAGAAGCTGCTAAATGTAAAATTGCAATGCAAGACAGCATCTTGTTTCCTGCGCAATGCGTGCCTCTAAGCCGACGCTGCCCTTGGGGACAAGGGCCTTTCTTGCCTTGCTGTGGCAGTTCTGCATGCAAAGCTCGGTAGGAGCATTTCTGCATGATCCAAGAACAGCAGAAGGGCCTTCCAGCTCCCTCCTTCTCAGCCCCCTCAGCTGGACAAAGCCAAACACAGTCCTGGAAAGATCCTCTTGCCAGACTAGCACTACCCACCTTGTCCGCAAACACCTGTATCTCGCTGACCACATCAGCAAAGCTGGGAAGAAAAGCCCAGCTGTAGGAAGGTTTGCCTGAACTTGGCAGGTGCTACCTGACTCCTATCTCAGCTAACTCTTAAGACCCGATGCCCTTCCCAAACACTGCTCTGTCAGCTAGCGGCCAGAGGAGCAGGCACCCTGGGCTCTCCTGTGCCTGGCCCTGCCAGCACTGAGGGAAGAGCAGCTCGCAGGGGAATAAGGTGGCACAGGACTTGGACTTGGTCATGATTCAGCCCCTCCCTGCGTGCAAGCAAGGACACTGAAATGGGCACAAGAGCAGTTCTGCATAAAACACACTTCTTTGCAGGCAGCAACAACATTGAGAGCAGGCTAGACACATGATGTCATCCTTTTTATCATCCATAAATCTCCTGCTTTCTGTACTCCTAGCCCACTCCATGACACGGTGGATCAAAGTTTGCTAGAGAAGGAATCGGACCCCACTTGTTATTTCATATGAAATAATCTGTGGGTCTGCCACAAGTGATATCAAGCATCATTTATCCAAATCTATAAATCTTGTAAGACTTAACATGAGGATTAGGACATACCTTCATTGCATCTCTGTTACATTTACTGTAAGAGAAATAGCTTTGCCCTGAAGGAACAGCACTTGCAAGTTTTGAGAAACCAGTGCCTTGGAACATCTCCTTTCCTTCATATAAATATGGTCACTAAAGACTTGAGCCTTTAGCCCCACTGAAATCATCAGACAAGTAAGTATCCATTGTATCCAGATAAGAATGATGTGGATGGATGTGACAGCCTTGAATTTTAGGGCCAGTTTCATGTATATGCAGCAGTGCAGAGCAGATCAGAACAAAATTATTCAGGAGACGTGAAGGAGGAGAAAGTTAAGATGTGTCCACAAGCAAGTATCTTTGTATTTCAGTATTTAAATCTCATAGGGTGTAGCAAAACCCCAGGTCTGGCCAAAGTTAAAGAGCAGTTGAACGTGACACCCCCGATAGCACTCCTAGCACAAAACATCTGCCCCGCCAAAGGCATCATCCTGGGGAGAGGCAGGCTTTTATTTGAGGCACAGTCTGGACCTGCTGTCCCTGGCATTCCCTAAACACCTTTGTGCAGATAAATCAAGGGGCATTTTCAGACTTGAAATTGCTACCAGAGAGCCATGCCCAATGCCATTTCTGTCATCTGCAGCGCTCTGCCAAGTGCAGAGCAAGTGTCTCTGGAGGATCCGAAGGCCGCTTAACCTCCTGTCCAATATCCTCATCACAGAAAACTGCCTCTCTGCCAGTGGCATCTTTGTCTCTCCCAGAGGAAAAGGCAGTGTAAAAGGAGCCTGGGGTGATAAGTACAGTCAGAAGCACAGCTGTGTTTCCATCAGGAGGGACAGGCCAGGACTGGAAGGACTACAGCATTTTTTACATGAAAAACCACAGAGGAATCAAGTACCTCGTAAACATGTATGGAAAGAAATGGTGGGAAAAGGAATTTAAAAGGATACCACTGTGATGTGAGAGACAAGTCTGTAGTCAGTTACCAGCCAGATTTCTGTGCATGGTGGAGCTCATAAAAGCACTAAATGAACCACTAAATTTTTCTCCAGCCTTGTTGGTGCTCAAGATCACATCTTAACTCAGATGCTGTGTACACCCAGTGCACACCATTACACCCTTCCACTACTGAGAGTGCGGGCTTCATATAATTGCCATTTCTCTAATTTGGCAGAGAACTGTCAATAATTGTCTTGAAGGGCTCATTTTAAAGACAAGCTCAACCCTTAATGCATAAAGCATCATTCCAAGTAAGTATCTCCTAGGGTCCTGAGATCACTATGTATTAAAATCTGGCCAGTTTGCTCAGCCAGGAACAAAATCCCAAGAAACTTTACGGGCTTTGCGTGAGCTGAATAGATAATGAATTCCTGGGGAAGGAGGTATGGCTTTTTATTGTGTGACATTGAATGTGCACCTGTACTTCAATAAAATCAGAAAATGCAACTGGCATTTAACTTAAGAGAACAGGAGCTACCAGTAGGTCACAGTTTTGGCCCTGGCAGGACTCAGGCTGTGACATTCATAAGGATGGTTTGAAGGAAACATTTGTTCATATTAATATGAGAAGAAATCGTGTCTTAAACACCTTTTGAAACACAGTCATTTCTGAGCCAGCAACAAGAGTGTCTGAAAGAAAAATCACGCAGCGTAATGTGGGACTGGAAAACCCCACTGTGGGGACTCACTGTCTGTGCCCCCAACTCCACCTCTATTCCTGTGGTACCTTCTACTTGTGACTTTGGCACATTTACTAAGAGTTTGCTAAAAGCTATTGGGAAGTCCAGGATGCAGTTGTGGAGCTCATGTGGGGTTGATGTATGTCAAGGGCGGGGCAGGAGGAACGGGTGTCCTGCAGCCCTTTCCAGTCTGAAGCCTGATCCCTGCTGCTGGTCCTGCAAGACTAGGCTCACCCCACCACTTCCGTGCCTGAACTCTACAACTAAAGAATAAATTCAGTTTTATTGTCCTTATTCACAATAAATGCAAACTCAGCCGAGGAGAAAGGTGCCATACAAAGTACCTGAGCCTCAAGGTGCACCTGTGTGTTTCAGAAGTTGTTGAAGATCTGCTCATACTGACAAAACTCTTGCTTCTAATGGGCTGGCAAAGTTATGGTTTGCATGGTTACCAACAACATAAATGGTAGCTGCATAAAAGAAATGTGACTTTGCAGCAGGACTGGCTGCCAGAGTGAACTCCTATGAGCATTTCCTGACTCATTCTGTAGCCTCATCCTTGCCTGTTACCCTTGCCAGGCACAGCATACTATCTGCTTTCCATCTCCCGCAAAATCAGCAGTGACAGCAGCCCGGGTGAGACAAACATTGGAAAGAACAGGTGTATCATTTGGCTTTTGCTGGGTTACTCACATCCATCCTGAGCTGGACTCTCATATACACGAGCAGCCTTTGAGCCAAGAGATCTGTAGGTTGGTATAGAAGGGTATTAGCAAAACCACATTTACTTCCTCACTTCAGTTCTGCTTAGTGGTCTTCCCTTCTTTCCAGGACAGATACCTTTAATTCTTGTTATGTTTAAAATCAGCATGAAAATATACAGTGTTTGCCCAGACTTTGCAGGAAAGGTATTTAGGATCTTTTTTTTCCTGAAGAGCTGTGCAGGACATTTTTCAATCCAATGAAGGAAAAGATCATCCTCCAGTTCCCCATATGATCTCATGACAATTCTGCCTCCTGAACACTAAAATTAGACTTTTCTTTGAAAAGTAACATAACATGAACAACTGAATCTTCAATGCGAAATGTGTATCAACCTTTCCCCCCTGCAGCAAGGATGCAACAGGAGCTACCTGTGCTGCATGACAAGGCAAACCGCATTTCCCTGCTACAGGGAAAACACCCAGGACCAAACCTGGGCATTGTGCGATCCACCAGCATCTCCATGCCTGATGTCTCCTGCCAGCACACAGTCCTCGACAGGTGCCTGTTCAGCCTCCTCAGAGACCCCTGGGCCTTTCTGCTGACAGGTGGGACTTGCTGTTCATGGCTCACGGCTTGCATCAGGTAATGCAACCCACTTATCTGGTCACCTGCATCCCAGAGTATCCAGTTCTAAGAAAAATCTGCTATCTGCTGTGATGAGGGCTACCAGCGTGCATAAAGCATTTCTAAAGGAGGCTAGTTTGTAGGGGAAGAGCCACAGCCCTGTGCCACCACGGACAGGCAATGAATCTGCTCAGAGCTCAGGGAGCACAATACAAAGGTGCTGTCTTGTGTGGAAGTGGAGTAGGAGATGCCCGTCCTTGTGTCCTACAGCCACTACCAGGTTATGCCGGAGTAAATGCGGCACCAGTGTAAGGGATGCATGTGAGCGTGTCTTGTATGCAGGAGCCTGTGCTGGGCGAGTCGGTGCTGCTCAACCCTCTACCTGTGTTTTGTTACAGCACCCTTTTCCCCTGTACCTCACCCCTTATCCCACCCCGTGTCAGTGGATATCCAAAGCCATGTTCTTAGTGAGCATATGGTGTTTAAGGTCTGGATCACAGAATCTGTAACTATTTAGGCTGTTATTGTTAATATCTCTTAAACAGTGCATCTGGCTAATTCTCACAGCCTGTGAGGACTGGAGCACTGTTGTTTCTTACTTTGGATGTTTACATGAATATCAGACTTACCAGCTTGTGGTATTTTTCAGATGTATAGATTATTAGTATTTATTTATATCAAGGAAGTGCCTAGAAATTCTAGGAACAGACCAATGCTCAGCTTGGTGAGGTGTTATCCAAACACATAATGAAATGATTCTCCACTCCCCTTCAAGTCCATGATCAAAGAAAAAGACAAGAAAGAACAGGCACATATGGAGCATAAGGAAACAACGTTTATGTATGATGAAAGTTTACTCTAAGAGTTGTTAGATTTGACTGATTAAAGACTGTGAATGTAATTTTGAATGAAACATCATAGTTAGTTAAATGTAAGAATGGTTGTGCTGGATCAGAACAGGCTGGTGGTCTTCTCCTCAGTCCCCTCCTCACCATCACACATGATCTCCTTGCTTTTCCAGGTTCAGGGTCAATGTCCCCTTGGATGCCTTGCTGAACATCTCTTTGGCAATGGCTGTTCATGCAAATATGACAGCACATTCCCATCTCTCTTTTCTGGCTAGTGCTCCACCATTCAGAAAAAGTGCACCGTGACTTAGACATCAATCCCAGAGGTAGTCCACATCCACACACAGCTCCCAATCCCCATACTTGAGCATTGCCCCCAACCTGTGACTGCAACAGAGCCAGAGAGAGAGCAGTGTATTTCACATAAGCTGTGCATCACACTCAGGAGACTGTGACATGCAACACTCAGAGAAATGTAGTCCTGGTACTTATTTATGTAGCTGCTTTGCAAAAAAAAAAATCTTGCCTCGCTTCCTCCCTTCCTTGCCAAGCCGTGCTTGGTGAAACATCTTGCACCCATCTTTTGGCTCATTCATTTTAATCAGAGAATTTAAATATAGTAGAGGAAGTGCAATTCCTGTAATTCTGCTTCACTTCCATAAAGATACTCGTGCCTAAGAGATGTAGGTGTGCATTTCTGTCCATGTGTACACATCAGTTGCTCTATCGGAGGAAGAATCCAACTTTTGTCCTTAGTTTTCCATTACTATTGCTTTCCCTCCCAATGGGTTTCAAAAGTCGATAGAGCTTCTTCAAATGATGATGTTGTTCCCTTTTCTTGAATACCAGGAAAATCTGATACTCACAGTAATGATTTATCTGAAAAATCTTTCCACTCACCTACAGCTATGAGTAACACTTAAACATACTGTAAGATCATCAGCTTGAGACATTTGAGGCCAAGTTTTTCTTTCTGTGATATTTGGGAACGCAGCTGAAGCTGATGGGGTTTAACAAAGATGTTTACACAAACTGAGCAGAGTCTAACAGCACTTCCAGGTGCAAAATGCCTCTCACCTGGGCACTCTCTCAGCAGACGCAGGTGGGTGGCTCCAGGGATGGAGATGCTTATGAACATGGATCTCACATCCTGCAAGTTTGAAAAAAAACAGTTCGTTGCCTTCCTCTCGGTAGTTGGTTTTGTTTTTTTTTTTTTTTGTAGACACTAATTTCCTTTCTTTTCTTGTAAGTGTTTGAAATGACATGTTTAATCTGGAGTCAGAAGAAAGGTTTCATGCCAAACTAAGTGGATTTAGTTTGATTCTGATTCATTGGGTGAGAAACAAAACTTCTTCCTTTCTACACTACTTCAATCTAAAGCCTAACATTTTTTCCCTTTTCATCTGGCTATTTAAATGAAAAGTCTTGACACAGCGTTATGAAGAACAGAAAGCACAGGCATGCCTCACACAATCAACAGTTCAAGAGCAAGAGGAGAGGCAGGAGATGAGCACAGCCCTCTTGACTTCTCCTGTCTTTGCACAGGTAACAAGAGTGGACATAGTCTGTCCTGGTCCTCATATCTATGGTGAGTGCTGCTGTTCCACATGCCACTTGCCTCGGGCAAGATGGGCTTCTCATCCTTAATTAAGTGACAAATCTTTGCATGGTGTCTGCCACTTTATGGGCATCTGGGATGAGACAATGACTTGCAAGACGGTCTCTTTTCAGATGTGCCAGAGATGGAAACATAACTGACCTACTGACTAAAATAAAGAGGATCTTGGTGGTAGTTTTTGACTTTCTTACATCTCAGTGGCTGCCCTGCATCGTTTCTGTACCTTAGAGCTTGGCATTTAACCCACTGATAGAGTTGTTTTCCGCTTACAGGTGAAAGACAGCAATCTCAATCTAAAAGAACGTTTGCCTGGTGTAGTGGTGAGGGAGATACATCTCACACAAACACGTAGCACCATTTCTTGCTGCTTGGCAGGTATATGTGTCCCAATCCCCTCATGAGCTCCTGTCCTTTGCTGCCTCAGACAAGTTTTCATTAAACAAGCTGTGCAAAAACAACCACCACCAAGACAAAACCCTGGATGATGCAAGTTGGACTGTAGTCACTGGTGTAGCATTGAAAGGAAATTAGAAGAAAAAAGACAGGCCAAGGCAGAGTTTAAGCCACTGAAACTGGAAATCCCATTACCTCTTCTGGCCTGTTTTCAAGCAAATCTGGGCTTAGGTGGAACTATTTCTCAGTTGGCTAGATCACAGGTTGCTGCATTGGGAGGTTCAGGGACACCAAGATGAATGACCTGTCTACACTGTACTGGCCTTCAAGGACTGGTTTGAGGCTGGTGTGTTTTGGCTATCTGCCTCTGTAGGTTCCCCAAAACACTGTTGAACCTCAGAAAAAAAGGTGTTCATTAAAGTGAAGTGCAGAGTGGGTGCAAGCCCCCCCAAAGCATCCTGTTCTGCTAGCCTGGACTTGCTGCCTTGTAGATTTGGGGTGCTGTTCAGGACATTGGCTCAGATCTACTAAGTTTCACACTGAGGTTACTACAAAGCCTTCCTGGACCACTGTGTCATCTTTGCCATCACCAGAGTTACTTAGGAGCTTCCACCTCTTAGTTTATGGGTCTCCAGACACAGAAGAATCCTGTCTTTTCTTTCAGGCATTTGGAAAGAGCCTGGGACTAGCAGGTTATGGTCAGTTCAGTATATACACTCATTTCTTGCTTCTTGGCTTGTTCCAGACTGCTTCCTCTGGAAAACAGCTTTTCTAATGGCCAGCATCCCTCCAGGTGCCTGTTTGATGGCTGCAGATGCTGTCTTTTCATCCTTCTGACCCTAGTCTTCTCTCCTCTGCAGGCCATCTTAAACAAACTTTTGCCACCATGCACTGCAGATGTGACCACTGGATACTACCATGAGTAAATGCGTACGCATAGTGGTGCCTAGAGTTGTTTAACACTGGCAGTCATTGTTCTGTGGTTCAGGTCTTCTCCAGCTTTGCATCCCAGCAGCCTAGAAGACTGCCTCCGATTTCTGGAGAGGATTTCAGATGTGTCAATTCAATTAATACACTACTGGGACAAATTTTAGTACGAGGTAAAATTTCATTTTAAATTTTCTGTAAAGCAACAAGAGTTTGCTAGTGATGCCTTAAGATACCTGAACATACTGTGTGGTGTGAGCATCAATGTCTTCGGATTCTGTCAAGACAGACTGATTAGTTTCACCTGCAGCACTTGGCATGTCTATAGCTGTAACACCTGACAATGTCCTAAAACATTTTCTCTTCAAAGATCCATCTTTTGTTTTGCCTCCCTAGTTTTCATTTCTTGAGTGGTGTGGACAAGGTGCATGTCTGCAGGACCTGTCCATGGGCTGTCCAGCCACCCCAGTGTGCAAGGAGAACAACCTCCACCACCATGAGCAGAAGAAACCCCTCTGGCAGTCTCCTCATGGTAACTCTGTCCTGTGTTCCCGTTAGCTTGTGGGTGGTTCTGCCCTGGTACAGGTGCCCTGGTGTGGGCAGAAGGGAGTGGAGCTTCCCCTTGAGGGTAAAACAGCTGCTCGCTTTCTTGTGCTGCACATCTGGATGCAGCACTAAAACAGCCCCAGGCTGCTCAGGAGCAACAGAGCCCTGTAGCCTGCACTTAAAGGCAGACAGCTCATAAAGGGTGATAGCAATTTTCATGGCAGTAACCAGTCTCCTCTCTCTAGAGGAAAACCCTCCAAAAAGCTTGACACAGGATCTGAGTGCTTGGGGTTTTGGTAGAGGATGTGTAATTGCTACTGAAGAACGAGATGGCCAGTGGCTCAGATGCTTGTGGCTAAAGGGGCAAATGGATTGGCTGAGACAATCCCCACTAATTATAGGGGTCTCTGCAATTAGGTTAATGCTATCCCAGGAGTCCGGAAAAGGAGCTGGTTTCCTACAGGGGTCAGAAAGGAATTTCCCCCACCACCACACACTGTGCAACACTGTGCTGCCTGGGGGACATCCTGGCAGACAGGCACCTACCCTTCAGCCTTGTGACCCAGTGGCCAGCAGGAAAGAACAGCAAATGAGCAGTGCCGGGCTCCAGCCCTCACGGGGAAGATCACAAACCAGTGACCACCCTGGGAGAGAGCCACTGGAAACCTTTGTCTTAGACCAGAAACCACAGCCATGACATTACAGGGTATCATCTGTGCTGTCCCAGCAGTAATTACCCCAGCGCTCTGTGGCGGCTGCCCACAGCCTAGCAGTCCTTGGCTTGCAGTATATCAGTGCAAAGTCACTCTGGTTTACCCAGACAGCAACTCCAGCAGCCTCTTCTCCTTCTCTTCCCCTGGCCTTGCAGTGAGGCAGCTTTTGGGGAATGTGCAATGGAGACAGGAGACATTTGTCCCACAGCTGCAGAGGCAAGTGAAAGGCTCAGGCAAAGAAACTAGATACCTGAAGGCAAAGGTCTTGTTCATGGCTCTCCACCTTATCCTAGTCCTCACCAAAACCTGGTTTGGGAGTGGGAGATGATAGTGAGCAGGGTGGGATGAATTTAGGATTTACTAGTCAGGTATAGAGCTATAAGAAGGGGCAGGTATACTTTATCACACAAACATTATATATGCATATATAAATATACATACATAACTATATATCTGTGAATACAAAAAAGATCTCTATACATGGCAAACCCATCAGTGAGCAGTCCTTACTCGTAAAGCATTTGCTGCCTCCCATGGGATACTGCTTAAGGATGAGCGTGCTAAGACCTTGGCTCAGATCACATTATCTATAAAGATGTTGAACATTATTTTTCCAGCCTGTAGATTGAGGTGACTGGCTGGGGTTTCCTCCTTCAGTGGAAGAATACTGAAACATTCAGAGGTCCCACATGAGGTATAAATATGCCAATTCCATTAACTTCCTTAATTGTTACCACAGCATCAGCCTGAAAGCACATTTGTCCAGAGGTGAATTTTTCCCTAATGGAATAAACAGAAATATCTGTAAGAAGCCTCCTCCAGTAGAAAAGGTGCACAAGAGCCCAGTGAGAAGAGGACTCTGACGTATCCTCAAAAGAGCTCAGTGACAAAAGCAAAGTGCTCCATGCAGTAGCTGAGAGCCTGGACCCAGCCAAAACCTGCCAGCTCTTCCGGTTTACTTTCAGCGAGCACAAACCTGTCAGAGGTAAAAATGGAGAAACATCTTGGGACTTGTTGCTTAAAGTCTTCCCTTCCCCGTCCCCTTGGTTCCTTTGGGTCACACCAACAGAACTTCTGCCTCTTCCTGCAAATTGCTATCAGGCTACGTGGATAGGAGATGACAGACAGCTCTCTAAATTAAAATGACAGGCAAAGACTTCTAACCATGCTCCTAAATGCCCTGGTTTCTGTGCAATGAACTCAATTTTTCTTATTAAATTTTCTGTCCAGTGCAGCTAACCAACCAGTAGAATTTATCTCATTTCATGTTTTCTATATGAGCCAAGGAAGAGTTTGTTGTTGGTAACAACGAAAACACAATAAGGCCACATTTTGCCTTAGGTAATTCAAGATTGTGCAGCCCAGTGTGCCAAGGAAATTTTTAACTTCCATGATGGTTATTGTCCAAATCTTCAACCGTGGATCTGTTAAAAGGTGGGAACAAAATTCCCCTCAGAAAACATCACCAATGCACTATTTGCAGATACCAGATTGAGACATGAAAACATTGTGGGATTGCTGCAGGATAAATCTCTAAACAGCTGAGGAGAAAAAACAAGTTGAAACAAGTTGCTGAGAACCAATGGACACACTGTGAGGCATCACCAGAAAAGGCCTGACAAAAGGGCTTAGAAGGCATTGCACTAAATGCAGAGGGATGTAGAGAACGTACTTCAGGAGCAGCAGACATATGATAAAGGCACAGGTTGAATGCAATTAAATTGCAGGGTGGGCAGTGGTTGAAAAGCCAACACTTTAAAATGCCACATGGGCTTCAAGGGGAGGCAGGTGAAACCATCTAAGAACAGGACTTCAGAGTATCTGTATCAAGATTTCTCGGTGTTTGTGCTGATGTTTCTGAATTCCCATTTCAGCCACTGAGGACAGGTGTAAACTATCGGTCAGCAAATGCCAAGTCAAAAAATACGTCTCATTCCAACACTTCAGCAGTAAGTTACAAATAAGTTTGTTGTGTTAATGACATACACACATCCAGGTTCAAACGTTTTATTTCATTTAAAGTTCTTTTTTTTACCCCCAAATAGGGATTAGAGTGTGAGCACTTTTAAACTTCTCTAATAAAATCTTTTCCTAGAAACACATTCATAAGTCCAGTGGCTGAATGAACTTGTAGCCAGGCTTCAGTTAATCCAATAAAAAATGTTATTGGCCAAACGTTAATGATGAATAGTATGCTGTCGATAGAGAACGTTTCAGGCAAAGCAGATCCTGCTCACTATATTGCAAAGAGAAAGCCCCAGAAGTCCAGTTGCTTGTTGAAGTCTTAATGCCCCTAAGCCACTGTGCCTCTGGAGAGGACATCATCTGTTCAGAAGTGCCACATTTTCAGCGCTAGAGCTAAGAAAACTCTTGGGCTTTTTTAAGACTCATGTTCTGAACCAAAAGAAATAATATTTTTTGGCAAGCATTCTCTTCAAAATGTGCAGATAATTCCTATACAGTAAAAATGAATGATAAAATTGCCCTGTACTGAGAGAAAAATTTATAAAACAGACCTTGCTGAGAGGAGCCAAGCTAAATGTGTCTAACACTTTTCAGGAACCTGCCCTGCTTCAGCTGCTGTCGCCCAAGCCACAGGGTAGTGCTGGGCTTGGCAAAACGCTGAACGCTTTCGCTGACAACCTGGTAATCCCAAGGGATGCATCCCTCCAGATGCACTTGGTAGCCAGCAGCATTGCCTTTTCTACAACGGGGCCAGGGACTGCCCCCATCACACCTTTGCCTGTAGAGCAACACATCTATACATCTACAGGCTCTTTTTTTATTTCTAAAATCTCTAGTGTACTTTCTCTGACCATTTTCTTCCCCTGCCTATTGTCTTTTCAGGTCTTCATATCTCTTCAAATAAAAAAAAAAAAAACATGGTCAAGCTCATCCTCTTTCCACCTCCTCTGGTGAGTCTCCACCTTCCCTCTTTGCTTCCTTCACAGACCTCACAGCCACTCTCCTGGTAACTGTACAAACTCAAACATCTGCCCAGGTCTTAGATGCTCTACTGAAACACTTCATTATCTATGATCCCAGCCTTTGTATGGCTTCTGGCAAGCTAATGTCTTCCTGTTCTTCCTATCGGGTGGCACATGTCAGACCTGCCAAGGTGCATCCGCTCTCATGAACCACGTGAAACTGCAAGTTTCTCATCACTTTCTCACGCAACCAGAACCAGTTTCTCTGACAACCAGGCTTGAGTTTATGCTAAGACTTCAAAGCAGAGCTTTTTGTGGAGTTTAACACAAAAGGTGAAGAGTGTGAGGTCTGAGGTCCCATTGCCAGATGTTTCCACCATTGTAAAGAGAATGGAGGACACACACACGGTTTGTTGCACAGCTGCAGCTATGCTGCGGCCTGACCCACCTGCTGCTGCACTTTGTCTTTGCAGTCATTGCTGAGTTAATCTGAACCATCTGGCTGCTGCCATCTTCTAACAGACACACATTTTCTGCATATTTCCTTGTCATTGCCAGCACTCTGTTCTGGTGTCTTTGAGAAAACATCTGCCCTGAGGATTCCCCCTTTTATAACCTCTTTAAAATAAGTCACCATCTGCTCGCTCTTAAAAATCTCTTCCTTCACTTCCATCACTAGTGACTGGCCGCTCAACGACCTCCTGTTTCATAGCAAGGCACTTGAGCAGGGATGTTCATTTTCCTTTGCTTCACATCATAGAGTATTCTGTATCATGTTTTGATCAAGTGGTTTGTTCAGAAACGCCTCTGCTTTAGAAAATGCCTCTTCTTTGGCTGTTGAAGGCTCTCTGCCTCTTAGCGTTCATAGTGTCAGAAAGCAGACCCCCACGTCGTCTCTACCTGCACAAGCCTGGCTCCAGACATACAATCTTTGGCTTCTGGCATCCTAACAAATCATTTTCTCCACCTTCCAAAGTCCATCTGCATCAAAGACCCAGGCATAACCACTCTTGCATCTTCACTGGTTGCTTTCCCCTTTTACCACCTTGTTTCTTTAACTCTTTCCCTGCTGGGTAGATGCCACACTCTTTTGCTGCTCCCTCTGAGTGACACCTCACCATGTGCTGTCTCCATTTAATTCACCTCTTTTCAACCTCACTTGGCTCAACCAGCCAGAGCCAAAAATGTTTCTTTTCAGCAACAGCAGGATCCACACGACGTTCCTCTTCCCCTATTGCCTTCTCCAGTCTAGATGCCGAACTGGCCTCTGCTCTCTAAAACCCTCATGAGATCCTTGTCTCGAGGTTGCTTTCTCCTTCTGCATAGCCCATCTCCAGATAAATTCCAATTTCTGCAATGACTCTGCCACTGATGGCATAATTTTTTTGACTCTCCTAGCTCTCCCTTTCCTCATGTCTGCCCAAGCTTACTCTATTCCATAAAACAAAATGTCCCTTCAGGTTTTCCCACATATACAAGAAAAAGCATAATAAGACTATAAGCTCCTATTGCTACAGTGGTCTTTTTTTTTTCTAAATCTCCCCAGATATTCTCCAGTTAACTTTGTGGTCTTTGTCTTTAGTTGAATGCTATTATGCACTTCTTCCTCACACCAGCTTGCCCATGTTTTTCACATCTCTCTGCAAATTACATCTCGTTTCCTCATGCTTCTTAGCTCCTCTCTCCCTTCTTGCTATTTTAATCCCATTATTGTGATTAGTCTGCAGCATTTTGGACTCAAAGACTGGAGGGAATATTCCCTGTCAAATGTTAGTGACATCAAAAACAGATCCAAAGAGACCCAGAAGTGACCGCTGCTGACCTGCTGACACTGCCTGTGGAGATGGCTTCTTGCTTCCCGTCAGATTCTTTGAAAAATAATTTAGTTTTTGAGACAGGGGCTGGAAAATGGAAATCTGTATATTTTCAGATTCGCTTGAATGGGAAGCTGAACTGAAACAGCCATAAGTGGAGGCAAACTGTCTGTGGTACTTGACACAGTGGTTATGATTAAAGTTAGCATGTGGATGATGTAATATATGCTTGAAGGGTTACTGTGTAATGGAATTTACATCTTTGCTTTCCTCCAGGCTAAGCAGCTTTCTCCTAATTGCCAAACACAGCTTGGAATACCGTGAGAATCTCTGACACAGATTTGGAATCCCAACAGGACCCTGTTAGGACCCCACTCTGTAGACTGCTTCTCCTCTCTGTCTGTCCTTCCTTTTATTTTCAAATGCCTTCTTCCTAACTAGTGATGGACTGCCACACAAACACCTATCATCTGGTTATGCAGCTCTCATCTGCATTGACTTTTGTGCTGCCTCTGCTTTTGAGACCAAGTAGCATCAGCTTGATTTTGCATAAAGCACAGAGCTGCTGTAACCATTCCCAGCCATTGGGTTGGGAATTTTGGCTAATTCAGCAGGCACAAGACCACATGTATGTACTGGGTCATGACCCATTTTGTATTACTGTTCTGGCAGCTCACATCAGTTCACAGTGGCACTGGCAGTGCAACTGCACCCAAACCCCCATCAGAATCAGGTAGGTCTGTACCCATCTCTGCTGAGGGATCCTTGAAGAAAATCAAGTTATGAGAGCTGTCTTGCTGGCTTGATCTTATCATAAGTCTCTGCTTCTGGGATCCTCAGCTCGCAGCTGAACAAAGCAGGAGCCACCCATGCATGTACTTCCACTATCAAAGGAAGGCACCGGAGATATTATATTTGTCTCTAGCATTTCACAGTCTCCAGGTGTCTTGCAGATAATGACCTAGCATCCCTGTGAACCCTTGCCACGTCCACCCTGCCCATTGCATACACCGCCACAGAGGCATGCAGGTGGTACCCAGGCTGGGCAGGGCAGAGCAAAGCACGCACAGTACCTGCTCCCCTTCCACCTACCTCCATCGTCCAGACCTCTGGCAAAATGCATGGCCTGACACATCCCTTGGACATCACAAAGTGGCTGATTCTTCGTACACCCCTGGGTATTCCATACCACCTATTCCATACCATTCCCTATACTGAAGAGAAAAAAAAAAAAAAGAAAATTGATTGTGAGAGCCCAAAAACTGTTTCCCATGCACAATGTGCATGGTTCCCCATGTAACTGTTATATTACAGCCAGTTCCTGATAGGAACCGTTAGTATCTGCTTTAAGATGAAGAAAACTTATTCCTAGGCCTCCTTGACAGCTCAGCTTTGAGCTTTCTCATATCTCACAAAGAAAGCCACCAGGACTGTCACCACTGCTAGGCAAACTGTTAGTATTTTGGCTCCAGATGATGAATATAAAGAAACACAACCTCTTTTTCCAAAGGTTTGAGAGGTATGGAAATCTGCCTTCCTAGCACCTAAAGCAGGGAACTAAGAACAAACTTTCCCTTGCATCTGTCAAAACACTCACTTTAGAAAGTGCTGAAAGATTTGGTTTGTGTGCAAATACAGGAAGATCTGAAAAACAGGCTTTGATTTCCCCAAGCCAGTTTATATACTAGGTGTGATTGGCCTAGTTAATTTGAAAATGTGAAGCATGTAAAGGGTGAAACAGTTCTGTAAGAGCACATCCCGAGCAAACAGCAGAGAGGAGAAGGAACTGCCTGAACTGGAGGACGTCATTGACACAGGCATAAAAGAGCACAAACTGGACTGTAATGCCATTAGGTTGCAAATCAGGAGAAATCCCTAGCCTGGGGTGCCATGAGGACGAGGAAGAGCCCCCAGACTCCTCTAGGACAAGCAGCCAACCAGGCGCAGCATGGGGTCCCTTTGGCTCCCCAAAGAGGTTGAATGCCTCACTGCCCACAGCCAAAATTGCCATGCCAGAGCATCTCTCCCAGGCCTGTGCCCACCTCCAGCCCACTCCCCAGCCTTCCCTCCTCCGCAGTTCAACCTGCTCCCTCAGCATCAGGGTGACGGCTGCGGTCCATCCACTCCATGCACAGGCTTCCCGCTCTGCAGGGAAACACATGATAAAGCCCCCAGAGTTTTTCCTTACAGCAGAAGCACCGAAGAGAGGACCATTCTTTGGATTGGGGTCTGCTGGGGCTGTTGTGGGGACACAGCCCTTTTGGCATTGCTCAGCAGAGCCTGGAGCTGATCTGTGGCAGAAGAAGGGTCTTTCTGCACCTGGGGGCTCTACCCCAGCAAGCCAGGTGGCCCTGGTTAAGAAAAGCATTGCAGCACCCTAAAGGTAAATTTTAGCATCTCAGAGACCCAGAGGAAGTGACTTCTGTCATCAGATGTTATTTTTGTTTGTTTGAATGCAGCATCCTAGAGCATTACCTGTGGGACTGTGAGTATCTGAAACTGGAATCTTTGAAAAAAAAAAAAGAAGAAATTGGTTGATTTCTTTTTCTTTCCTTTTTTTATTTTTCCATTTGCTTTTAATTTATTAAAACACTTGTGAATCTTCCTGGAGATTCACCAGAAATAATTCCAGAGGGACTAATACTCATTTTTCTGGATCCAATTAAATCCAACATCCACTGCCCTCATCGCTAACATATGTTAAACAGAGCTAAATATATCATCTTATTGTAAATTGCATATAATTTGGCTTCTTTTGTTTGTCTTCTGTGGGCACTGATGTCTGTATTCTGCTCTGAATTTGTCATCAATAAACCAGAACTCATCCAGAGAGAGTAATTAACTGCTTGTATAAAATAATCTATCAGAAAATGTTACCAAAGAATGTCAGCAGGTGGGTCCCATGGACATTACAGAGAGTTACAACCATTTCTAAAATGGGGAAAATGTTGCAATTGCTGCCACCGTTCACTGCACAACTTGGCTTCTAAAAATGCTGGCAAATAAAAATTCGGCATTGCCAGTTTTTGCAATTGTATCATGAGTGAGTTGCTGATACTGAACTTTTTGTTGAAGTCCCCACTCCTGAAAGCAGCTGGGTTTGATGAAAAATTCAACTTTTGTTTCTTACAAAAACACTGTCTTTCTAACCCACATTGTAGAAAAGCTTGGCAAAACATGGGCATCATCTCATCTAGTTTTACAGTGTGTTACTCAGACACCTAGTACGGGCAGGTCACCAGCTCTACTCCAGGGTCCATGAAAGAGGCTGGTACCTCCACAGATTAACCTGCCTCCCTCTACTCTCTGCTAATGCAAGCTGAACCTGTATAACAGCTTATGGAGGTGGAAGGGACAGGGCTGCTCTTCCTCCTCCTACCTGAGTCTGGAAATTTTGTGATATCCTCACCCAAAAGGAAGTGAATTTCCCATGAGTGGCTATGCCAGCCCTTCCCAGAGAGGACTCATGGGTCTCTTAAGTGCTGGTGGGAGTTGGCAGAGAGCCTCCGTTTTGAGAGGCATGAGTTGTGCCCCATGTGCTGGCACATGCCCCATTTTGTTTTTCAATACTCTCCTTTTGTCTTTACTTTCTTACAGCAGCTCTGAAATAAGTCATTACACTTTAAAAGCTCCCTTCAAAAAATTTTCTGTTTTCAAGAATCTTTTAAGTCAAACAACATGCCCCAGTCCATCTGTCTTTCCCTCTGTTTCCACCTTTTTGTGAACATTTTCACTGGCTTTGCACCTCCTTCTCCTTCTCCTCTTCCTTCTCTTTCTCTTTCTTTTCCCCTTCTTGTTTTCCTTCCTCCAGAAGCCCAGGAGGGGTGCTCTCTCCTAACAGAACAGGAAAGTAGCTATACACAAGACATTTTCAGAGGGCTAATTGCTCTTTCCAATTCTTAGATGGGTCCAATATCCAACATGTTCTGCCTTTGCATCTCTGATGATGGTGCTTACCCCTTCTTGAGCAGGGAAATCCCTGTGCTCATGATTTGAACACGGTTCTTCCACCAAAGCTGGTGTCTGGCAGATGCAACAAGCCACCCAAACAGTAGCCATGTGTTTTGCACCAGGAGGTCCTGGTCCATTGTGATCCCAGTACGAGTGGGGATTATACCACACTCTGTGAGGTATAATTCAAAATGCTGTTTATTACAGTTGATGCTATAAGAATAGTATAGATAGCTTTATGTCCCTTGTAGATGCTGGGAGCTCCGAGCAGTGTATCACTGAGCAGGACTCTGAGCCATGCAGTGTTCCATATGTAGACCCCATCCACAGCAGAGATTCTCCCCTTTCAGTAATTGCAGCTTTTTCAGAATTTTCTTACAATGAAACAGCTCTACAACGGTCTGTACAGTCGTCTTCCGGTCAGGATCACACCGTCACGTCAAGCAGGGTGCCCTATGGGAGGGGTAAGGGAGAAGAAAAACAAGAACCATCAGTCTGGTTAAAAGGATTGCTCAGTATGGTAGAGACTCAAGAACAATAAGCCAAATAGCAACAAGAGTTGCATAGATAGGATTAGAACTGTTTATATAGCTGCCAAAAACTTTTATATCCCCAGAAGGCTTGTTAAAGGTGGGGGAAGTTTGATATTGGCTGGAAATATTGTGATAATAGAGGGAAGTGCAAGTTCTGTAAAAGAAAATTATCGTGTGCTACACAAATTTAATAAAAAGCTATTTGAAAGACAAATACAGTAGCGTATCATGGGTAGAGTAGAAGCAACTTTGAAGGAAGTGATGGTTAAGAAAACCTAGCACTTGCTCTCACTTTCTAAGACACTGATTCAAAATAAAAAACAAAAATTAGCAGACAAGCTGAAAAACCAGTATGTTTTTCTATTTAAGAGGTAGCTAAACATGGAAGTTCCCAAAATATGTTACTGGAGCAGCGGGAAGCGCCATGGGAGGAAGAGGAGCAACAGAGTAATTTCACAGTTTGAAGCCCAAAAGCCTGTCTACATGAGAAATGCTTCTCCAGATACCCAAAAATCTATCCCGCAACCCATGCTGGTGGGCAATGTCAGGATTTCTGCTTCATGTAGACCCTAGATGCTCAAAATACTGCATTTAAAGAAAAAAAAATAAAGAAAAACATCACCAGAATGCAGGTAGCAGATGGCTGTCTGGACACCAGAACTGGAAAGCAAACCAAAGTCTCTTTGGGCTAGAAAAGCAGCTGTGCTGGTTTCAGAGCAGAGCACTTGGAACACCATTAAGCATCTGCTGCAGAAAGGATGCAAGGCCAGAAGCAAGAACTTTTTCTTTAGGAGCCCACTGAGCCATGGAGTAACAGAAGGGCCAAGTGCGGCTGAGAGGCTGCTTCGCCGTAAGGAGTGTCCAGTGCACACCTCACCCGGCAGTTGCCTCCCACTCTGCTGCACCTCGCTGTCCGTAGACTGCAGTGGGACCCCAGGCAGGACCCCAGCAGTGTGCCCTTCAGCACAATGGGACCCCAGCTCACCCAACACCCTGCACCAGGGTGTGGGGCCTGGCAGCTCTCTGATGAGAGCAGGAAGCCTTGAGAAGGGTCGAAGGGGCAAAGGCAAGAAGGAGCAAGGCTGTGGCAGAGCTGAGGCAGGGTTATGGCACACCGTCTTTCTTGGCCATGGGAATAAAGTCCCACCACCCGTCCACAACCTAGGTTTCACTTTGGACTCAGGCTTTTCTCCAAGTCCACTCACCCAGGCCATCTGCGTCTTGCACCTGCAGCATGCTGACCCGTACATCCGGACAACTACCTGCAAAAGCAGTTTCTCACTTTCTCACACCTTAATTAACGCATCACCTGGACAAAAGCTGTTCTGACCCATCATTTCACACAACGGTTCTTCTCTCAGCCTGTCATTGTGTGGTCTCACCTCTCCCTTGGCACATGCAGACACACAAGGTAAGTTAAGGTGTACCTGCATTGTAGCCAGCAGCAAACAACCTCTGTCCATCTGAATTTGCCTTCAGTCACCGTATGTCCAGCACATGCTCCTCTGTGGAATCAACATAGCTAAGGGCAGAACGTACAGGAACATACACAAGGGAAGAAACATCAAGAACCAGTGCAAAATTCAGCTATTTTTCACAAAACTGAGGTTGTAAATGTTGAACTCCAACAGTCCAGCCTTAGCTGGGGTAGCGGGGTCTTGGTGGGACATCTTGACTTTGAAGGACAACTGTGCTGCTGAGCAAGTTTCTCCTGGCACCCAGCTACTGGATTTAAAATATCTGGCACAATGCTAGGCCATGCTACCCTGCACAGCCAGGCTTGTCCTCGTGGGGAAAGGTCAGGGACCAAACGGACAGCAGGACTTCAGCACTGCCAGGTTTGATCACCGCTCATGGCTGTGTTCTTTATAACACGGCTAACTACATGAACTGGAAAAAGTGGAGAACAGCACAGGGCAAACTCATTCCGGGCCGCAGAAGGCAAGATGGTGTTCAGGTGGACAGCCAGGTGGGAAATGAGTTTAACCCTTCGTTCCTGCAGGCACAGCAGTGACATTTGCTCAGGAAACATTGCCAGGGAGATCTAAAAGCCCTTCTGTAGTTGTGACTCAGGACCTGAGACCAAGAAACAGCAACGGTATCTATCTTCAGCTGTAAAGGAGAGAGCTGCTCTGGCTTTAGGGGGCCATTTCCCCCTTCTCAGAGGGAGAGGGCAGAGAGACCCTCACGATACCCACATGGGGCTTTTGGTGGGGAGCGGGGAGGAGGACAAACCACTGCCGGACAATGAGCAAAGCGAAGAATGCTTTGAAGGGTATCATTGTAATGTTTTTTACATTACTTTGCTGGCTGGACGGCAGTGCGGAGCATCTGTTTCCAGCTACAGAACTGCTCATGGAAAATACCCTGGCGGCTGCAGAGGCTCCCTTCCCCCTCCCTGAGGCCTCCCCCCAAAACCACACCAGCACTGGATTGCAGGCTCCGTCGCTCGGGGCGTTTTGCCTGTAATCACTGGCAATAGATTTGTACGTGGAGTCCAATTATGTCCTCAAATTCATGATTATAACGGAGTGATTTATACTGCAAACAAAAGAGCTAATGGGTCACAAGACTTGTCTTCCTGAGCAGCAGTTTGTTTCCCTGGTGCTTTTTTTCTTCTTTCACTTTTGGGGAGTTGGGGTTTGGGTTTTTGTGGGATTTTTTATTCCAGTGAAGCTCCTTCCTTGTCGCTTGACTGTGCAAGGCAGGGAAGAGGCAGGCCAGCAGGAAGGACTTGCCATGCCTTGTGCATTTAATTGCTTTTAATTTATGAGCTGTAGGCAGACGGTGGCTGCAGCATATGGAAGTTTCTTTAGGAAATAACACAAAGGTTTTGCCCTCCAGTGTCTGAATTTTTTTCATCGTGAATAAAATCATGAGGGAATGCAGCCCAGCATTGGCACTGGCATACGACTGACGAACCTTAGGCTCCGTTGTTCCTCAGGGCTTTCGTTGCACAAAGGCAGCTAATGGAAAGTACAAGAGCTACAATGAAGTCAGAAAAGCCAATGAAGACAGATGCTTGCTCTGAAGGTGCGCGCTCCCTCTCATCCTGTACAATACCATCTCCCTTTCCACTTATCTTCACTGAATTGGTGAGGAACCTCAAAGGAAAAAGAACAAAGTAAAAAGAAACAGGATCTTGGAAGAGAAGAGCTGCTGCTATGACTAAAGGATGCCAGATGGGAAAATCACTGCACAGAAATGCAGTGGGAGTCACTACAATGGGAATTATGGCTCTTTTGGTATACCTGGACCTCAAAAGGCAGAGAGAGCTGCAGACACTGTGTGTCAGAAGACTGGCATATATTATTACTATTACTAAATATTTCATCTCAGGTCATCTGGAACATCTGGTTCTAAAAAATCTCTGCAAGAAGACTGAGTCTGACTGACTGGATCTCTCTGCTGACTATAGCGAAAAGGCAGATAAAACCTTTAATTCTGTTCATGACATGAGGAATCCACCATCAATATCCTTCCACACCAAACATGCCTGGCACAGGACGCTGCAGGTATAAAAGTCTACTTGGGTTCAAGAGACAACGTTTCAAGTTCATGAACCAGAAATACATCGAGGGCTATTGCATACACAGGCATTCCCTTCTGGCTCAGACACAAATTGCTGGAGGGTGGGGAAGCATCCCTTCGCATTCGCCCCAGTCCTATACCATCCTCCAGCTTTCAGTGTTATCAGTGGTGGGGCACAGCTTGCTGGGTGGGGTGAACCTGTGTCCTGACCCATTCGGTTGCTGTAGATGCATTTTATAGCAAGTCTGGTAAACTATGTGGTAGATCATTCTCCCACACCTCCTCTAAGATCTTCCTTCCATGAAAAAGCATCTCAGGTCTTACCCACACAGTGGTTTGCACTCACGTAGCTATTAAGTGTTTTAATGAGTCTGATTGAGCCTGTGAGAGATTATTCACAGGCACTCAGAACTGTGATACTCTATTTTGGCTTTGGTTAAACCATTTTTTGTCTGTTTGTTTTCAACAGAATAAAATAAATCAGAATAAGCCACTCTTAATCCTATTAGCCTACACCTAGACTGTCCTATCTAGCCACATCAACTGAAATACAGAATGTTAATTAATCCCTAGTGTTTTGCCTGCAGAACAGGCCTCTCTTGCAGCTCTTTGGGGACGCTTTGCTCAGCACCACGGAAGCGCTGCTGCTGTAGACAGCAATTACTTTTTGAGAGAAGACAGACAGGTGATACAATGTGAGGGTCTAGCACGTCACTCTGCATGTGGCCAGGGTGACAGCAAGCCCCTCTCTGGTTGTTGTGGGGTGAAATACCACAGTGTTGACACTCAAGCACTCCTGCCTCAGATCCGAGTCTTTGAGGAGGTGGAGAGCCATCTTTTCCCTGGAAAGTCTGCTTGGAGCAAGAGGACACCTTCGAGGCATCCAGGCCCAGTATGGGATGAGCGGTTTGTTCCACTGCACTAAGAGCAAACTTAAACTTGGATTTGGCGCTGTTTTGGAATACAAGTATAAATAGGAGCCATACCCAGCACATACTTTGCACCTTGAAGTGACAGAATGTGCTCAAAATTGTTTTTTCCATTTGTCTGTCCCTGCTTCCAACAAAATGACTCAACCTTGCACACCATTCAGAGCTTGAACATCGTGGGGATTATTTTACATCCACATATTTGCAAAGATGAGAAAGTCTTTTGGCCATAAGGCCATACTCAATGTTTAAAACAAAATCATATGGAAAATATATTGCAAAGAACCATATTGCAAATCTTGAACCTTCAAAAAGACAGTATTTAAGGCAGCTGGCTTCTATTAAAGGAGAGTGCAGAAGAAGTTGATAAAGACTCATTGCATCCAAACTGAAGACAACCCCTTTCATAATCCCAGTTTGATGTTAACCAGCTCCCTAACACTACAAGCAATATATACCCCAAGGTCAAGGCAACCGGCTTTCCTGGGTCAATCTGCTCACTCCACTCTTGTGCTCAAGAAAGGAAAGCATTGAAAGCCTCCTGGGATGATCCCAAAGAGCAGGGCTGTGCCAATCCACACCATTAAAAAAGAAAAAGTGGAGCAGCAGCACAGTTTCTGTTGGCACTGCTTTGTGTTACTTGCTCCTCAGTATTCACCACTCCAGAGAAAGAGTGCAGCCACTGCAGGCAGGCTCCTGGGGAGCCGTCACATGAGCCCACGCCAAACACACCAACAAGGGCTGATGCTTTTGCCAATCTGCAGTGGACCTCCATTGATGTCCTTGCCACCTGCAGGTGGGACAGCTGCCTTGCTCTCCCCTGGGGTTCCAGCTCCGGTGCAATGGGGGCAAAAGCCAGTGGAGGTTGAGTCATGTCCTTGCCCCAGGTACAGGGAGAGAGGAGCAAAGCCTGGGGGTCCCCTTCCTGTGGGCTGGGTTTCTGGGAGCAGCGCGGTCCCTGTCCGATGGCTTCCGCCAGCACCGCTGTTTTCTCTCCGGGCTGCTCTTGGCTTCCTCCTGTGCAGCTGTGCTCTCCACATCAGAAAGGGCTTTTCAGAGAAAAGTGAAATTAGTAAAAATTAAGATAATTGAACACATTTTCTTTTACCAGAGAGACTGTTTGTGGTTAGTAAATAGACATGAAATATTATAAAATATTTTTTAACAGTACCCTATAGAGATGACTTGTCTGTAAAACATTAATAAAACTGGCAAGAAACCACCACATTGACTTAATAAAACAACATTAACTGACACAAAAAAAAAGCAACCTAGTTAAGAAGCAGAAAACTTTACAACCTCAGTTATTTGAAAAACACAGAGGTAGCCCAGCTATTAAATCAAAAGGGATCATTAGGGTAATTGGCACTATTTGGTTCACTGCTATTAAACGTGATGCCATGAATGCATTGGGTTGGAATTTCTTTCACGCTATTATTGTCTGACTATTCCTGCTCAAAAAAATAGTAAAAAACTAACTGCCATTTTAAAACCATACAATATTTTGCAACAGTCACTTAGAAATATTTCTAGCTGAGCCAATCAAGGCTTCAGAGCTTATGGAGCATTTATCTTCCCAGTGCATAGTGGTACATACATTCTTGACGTACTCCATGGCTCAAACCAGATAACCAGAGGTACTGCCTGGGTCAGCCGACGCCCTAGAAGCAGGCAGTGTTAATCCTATCTGTCTTTTAAGAGATTTAGGAAGAACATCTGTGCACAGAAAAAGATTAAAACAACAGTAGGATGCTAACCTAGAAGAGAGTTAGTTGTTCACACCTGTATTTTTGTACCAATGTAGTCCATAGGACCCTGTGAATGAGCCGGGACCCCAGCACGGTTGGTGCTACACAGGTGTGAGACAAATGTGGAGCCTGGGAAGGGTGTCCTCGGCATGCTTCGCTGAGCACCTGCATCAGATGCACAAAAAAAAAAAAAAAAAAAAAAAAAAA
>WHYT01017764.1:306439-352889 GCA_009806455.1 Tetrax tetrax
AAAAAAAAAAAAAAAAAAAAAAAAAAAATCACCTGGCTCTCATCAAACAAGAATATTTTGCAAAGGAAAGAGAACATACAAATCAATCATTTTAAATGCAGAATATATATTTTCAGGGCAATTTTCTCATTGTTTTCTATATAATACCATTTTCCCAAAAGTACCACATGATTATTTGACAGCTGTATCAAGCACCGGTTCCATTCTGTACTATCTTGCGATACTTCATCCTACTAGAAAGAACACAAGAAACCTTTACAATCAATTTTGTTTGCATTTTTGGGCACCTTGAATGATGAATGAAGCTCAGTATTGTGAAATGAAATGCCTGAATGTTCTAATAAGCAATAGCATCCCTTTGGTTAATGGAAAAGTTGAATTTGGTTTTTATTTTGTCCCACTAAGAAGCGCAATCCCAGCTAAAGGCGTATGGCAAAGAGCAGGAAACAGTCCACAGAAAGGTTCTAGGTAAGCAGTAGGTCTCCCTAAGTTCCTACCAGACCAACGTAAGGCTGGACTCTGACAAAAATGAAATGAAAGCAGGTCACTTCAGAGGGACAGCTCTTGCTTTTTCCATGTATTTGAGTTGATAGTGTACCATGAACAACAGCAGGGAGTTCCTGGGGAAAAAGATGAAAAAGAATTCTTGCTCAAAAACTGATTTAATTTCCGTTGACTAGATGACCTTTAAAGGTGTCATCAACACAAACTATTCTATGACTGTGTAATTCTATCTGCACAGTTTCAGAGAGCACAAGAAGAAGCCATGAGTTACCCTTGTCTGTACCCTTCTCTCTTTTGCCACACACCACATAAAATGGATTATTTTGTTCCTATGGAAATAAATACCATCTTCCACTGAAGTGCTCTTCCCTGCCTACGTAGATCCTGTCTTGACAGACAGCTGTCTGCCGGAGTCATCCATCTGCCTGCTCCACCCGAGTCACAGCGATCTGGGCCGTGCAACTGCTGTCGATCAGGAAAGGCGGATGTTTGCACTGGGACTGTGTATACATCAGGCAATAAACGCCACAAGCAGCTACAGGCTCTTCTGGGAGCATTTTCTTTGGCGAGAAGGAGCAGCTACCTCTAGGAGAGCAGAGGGTCCGCACATTCGATAATGTTGCTTGGTTCAATGTTAGCTCAAGCTCAGAGTGAAGGTCATTGTGGCAATAGGATATTGTTTGGTCTAGGTGGGGCCTGTCTTTTATTTGATATATTTTTCATAAAGATTAACGTTAGCAAGGCTGGGGCACGCTTGATATTCCTTGACTGCAAGCTGAGAACTTGACAGATGAAGTCAATGGAGATGACGGGTTGTTTTGGGTGGATGGTGGTGATACTAACTCCTGTGGGCAGATTTAATCTTCATCAAAAAAAATACTGTAACAGATAATCAAATAACTGGCTTTCTACAAGCACAGGTTTTTTCACTTTCTTGTTTTCCAGTTATATCCTTTTTTCTATTCCTTTGTTTTTCCAGAAAATTTTTAGAAGTTTCTCACCATTGTCAAGAACAGCATGCAAGTTAGTACAAAAGATAAAACAGAGACTCTCTCCTGTCTCTGCCTCTTCCACTGCATTTGTTTTTCTGGTCAAGGTGAAGGATAAAACTTGATCATTAGTCCAAGAGAAGTTGAGATTGTGTTGCTTTAAAAAAAAAAAACATGATTAACCCAGTTTTCAGCCTCTAGTACTTTTTTTTCTTTTCCCTGTAAAAATAACATAAAAAAAAACTGGTGCTGTGACCTTCCAATAATTCTCTCCTTTTGATCTGCAGTCTTATAGGTGGTTCCTTCTTCTTTTTCACTTATTTTTCACGTTGCTGATTCCTGCTTTGTGCTATATTTAATTTTGTGCTCATTAACATAACCCAAATGTCACTGCCAACTACCACCAAGACAGTCATTCTGACTTAAGATGAACAAATTCATTATGAATTCCTTTGGACAAAATAAAAATGCTCCATAGCCTAAATATCTGTAGAAGATGAGGTCTAAATTTGATCGTGATGAAAATAAGTAAATCAGAGTTCTTGTTTAGCTGCCGTTACATGTTCTCTGACTCAGTCAACAAATGTATTTCATTCCTATTCCCCTTTCAAGCCAGCAGAAAACAGTTTAATAGAGCTGGAAAATGCTTTGGGAAAGACTGGGGGAAGCAAATAACTTATTTACTGAATACGGGGTGTTGACTGATTCAAAATGTCTTGCCAATTCATCCAAAACCACCAAACGCTTGGAGTCAGAAAGAGGATGAGGGGCTCAATTAGTGGAATGAGACTGTGATGAGGGCAGATGGCTCACCTCGAGCAGTTAGGTTGCCGCCCCAGCATTTTTTTGGAAATCCGGAGTCTCCCTTCTAGGTGAGCATCTCGGGCACTGGGCTGGAGAGGATCACCTCTGCCTGACCACCCCAGCTAATAAGCATTTCGGTAATTTTGGTTGCAGGAACTCAAAATTCATCACCTTCAAAATGCTCCTGGCACGGCAGGCAGGTCACTCTGGTGAGAGGTATATGTCCAGGTCCACTTCAGCAGAGGAAGAATTCAATGCTACTCTCCTGCACTTTGGAGGAGTGTCCTAACTGCCTACCCAGAGAGCAGAGGCAAAGCTGCAGCACCCGCCTCCTCCCTCCTTGCATAAACGGTGCTGCCATCCCATCCTCTTTCATTCATCCAGAAATAAATCAAGGGGGGAAGGCCAAATGTCTAATTTCCTTGGTGGAGGTGAGGATGAGCAAGGAGGATTGGACACCAAAATGTATTTTTCCTGAATTTCAGTTCAGAGGCTAATAGGAAGCCTTCATCTTTTTTGACATTAGTAGTGCAGGACTAGCACGTCACCTCTACGATACGTCTGTGTAATTGCAAGAGCAGTTCCAGGCCAAGCAATAGTTTTTTTAAGACCAAGGCTTCAGTGATGAAGCAATATGAGAACCACACACATATACTGCCACTTGGATTAACCTGGCAACACTTACATGTAAACGAGGTCCAATGGTGGACACCTTCTGTCTTTCCAACGCAACGTCAGCTCGCGCTCTGCCTCGAGGGGCAAGTTCCTCTCCAACGCTCCCTCATAGCGGGCAATCCAAGCCTGGAAACCACATGAGCAGAGATTACACAGCCTCTCGAGTCTGGCAGCCAGATGTTGGATTGCAAGAGTGAGCAGAACCAGATGGTTTTCCTGCCATTTTTTTTTCTCCAAACACCCAGAAGAGGTTAACAGAATGACACACACAGCGATAAGCTCACGCTCACATTTGCATGTTCAGACACATACACATACTAGCCCCTTCAAAACTGTAATCCCTGAGGAACCATAATTGGACAGCACAGCCAGGATTTCTGGATGTCAGGTCCAGCTCAGACTCTGCAAGAAGCTCCAAGTGAACAGCAGCTGGACTAGGACTTCTCCATATCGCTGCCTCGACGGCAGGACCAGCCTGGGGCTGCGGCCCACAGAATCCCTCTGATGCTGGCTCCACATGTGCTTCTGGGTGCAGCACACAGGGACAGGTTCTCAGCTGGCCACGGACATCTTTGCTCTTCTCCACCCATGCAAAACTGCTCTTTGGGATTTGCAATAACAAATACTGCAGGAAGATCGTTGGACTTTTGTGACACACCAGCTGCTGACACAAAGGAAAGAGGGCTTTGATGGGATAGTACTGCATCCCAACATGAGCTAGCTCCTCAGATACTTCTCTGAGGCCACAGAAACACACTTCTTTCTAATGAAGCTGACATCAGAGCTCACTGGAGGGAAATCTGGGCAGGACAGCCCAGAAACCAGCAGATGCAGATGTTACTTTCAAGGACCAGTTTTAGGGCTGAACCCTCATCACCAGCCCACACCTGTATCTACCCCACAGTGACTATGCCAGACAGCCACACCTGGAACAAAAACATTTAGTTCCATCCAGTGTCCTGTGCTTTCCTCTATACAAAACAGGCGTTTGTGTGTTACACAGTCCCACACCAGCTGGAGACAATGGATTTAGGACAGCAATGAATATCAGCAGATGGACAAGAACAACCACTTAACTGCTACAACTTACGTTTAAGATAAAACGAAATCCAGGAACAACTCCAATTCCTAGCTAGATAGTACAGAAAAACAGCAGTCCTGGCTCTGAACTGCTTTTAACTGACCTGGATCTCATGAAGGCAGGGGGAAAACTCCCATTGGAGCTTTAGACTCTCAGACATTTTATTGTTCCCATTTTATGCAAAAAAAAAAAAAGCACCAATACACTTAGCTTTCAGAAATATTTCTCCATGTCCAAAAAATCCAGATGAGAGTTTTAGTTTTGCGATCCTTATTCTTTCGCAAGTAAAACAAATAAGCAGAATTACATGAGCATTTATTCCTTGTAAACATCATTCCAGCTTATTCAAATCCAACCCAAGGTCTTCTGAAATGGCTTGAAATCTAAAGTAGAGGTGGGGGAGCCCAGATGGAAGAAAAAGGTAAATGGATTCTGACACAAGTTTCTCTTGTGGGAAATGGGAAATGAACTCAAACACTCAGAGGACCCAAGAGCTGAGCTCTTCTCTGCCAGAGGGGCAGGCCAGCCTGGTTTGTGTGCATCTTTTGTGGGAGGAAGAAGTTGAAGACAGTCCAGTGAAGCACCCTTTGGAAGACTGCTTTTCCCTTCCTTCCTACAGCCTCCTACTCAACACAATTCCGCTTGAGGGCTAGAGTGACCTTTGGAGAAGCCTGAGGCTTAAAGCCCACGGCAGCTGCCCAAACAGACAAGAACATCAGACTTCCCCAGCAGCTGTAGGGCCTGGGGAGCTTCTGGATTCCTGGAAATACTGACAGGTTTTCAATTCTGGCCAGTTTTGACCACAGCCAAATTTCAAAATTCCTGCAAACTGTAAGTCCTTGCTTTTAGCTTCCTTGGGTCTGAATTTCTAGAGGCATAACAGAGGTTGCAATATTACCCATTCACGTCAAGGCCAAATACTGAAATAGTACGAGTCAGTCCTTCAAGGGGGCTTCAAACATTACCTTCAAATAATTACAATTAAATTAACACATGTTCTTTCTCATTACCTCCTGGTTTGCAGACCTCTGAGACGCCAGTAATAATCTTTGAGATAACAGCGTGAAAACTTTTAACCTTCTCTTAAAAAAATAAGGAAAAATTGAAATTCCTGTGCATTAGTCTTCTGATACTGCCCATGTCACAAAACTCACTGGCAACAACAGCTGAATTACCATGCTGCATGCTTCTAGATCTGACTTCTTAGAACTACAGCTCTATTGGCAGTAGCATAAAGGACAAGTCCTTAAGATGCAAGCATCGTGGAGAAGTAGGGAGAAACCAGGGAAGCAAAGACTTGGTTCCTCCCCAGAAAAAAAAAAGGTGGCAAAACCAGGACAGGACTAGAGAGTTGTAATCCAGCTGAAGACAAACCTGGACTTTTCAAAGTCTTTCCCTTCTCTATCTGGGCAAAACTCCCCCAGAGAAAGACAGGATCTGGAAGTCTCCAACCTGTCTGCAAATACTTAGTGCAGTAACCATCAATTTTTGCATGTTTCTCCAGAGTTTTGGAGAAATGAATGCCTTCAGAAAACTCCCATTTATTCTGCAACTCTATATGCAACAGGAGTCCACAACTATGGGGCCAGCAGTCATTTCATAAAGCCCTAGGGCCAAGACTCCCCATGAGCTGCGCTGTAGGGAGTTCTCTGCATTCCAGGGATTTGCCATCAACCCAGAGGGATGCTTAAAAATTCCACAGTGGGACACATCTGTCAGAGCTGCTACAAGGCTACATGGGCAGCTCTGGCAGGTTTGCTGACTTGCCTCTGTGCTAATTTGTCCATTCATCTCTTCAGGTGGGAAGATCCAGTGAAAAGCTGGAGTTTCACTGGAGCACCAACAGCCCTGGGAGGCAGTGCAATCGTAGCTGTAAACCTCTGTGCCACCTCAGGTAGCTGCTGCCTACTCTGCAGTCATGGCTTAATTACAGCAATGTAACAGGCTTTGTGCCATTAAATCTCTGAATTCAGATTCAATTCAGAACATCATGGGCATCATAAGTCCCTACACAGACATGGAGCCTGATGAAGCAGCCAATGGGAATCCTAAAAGCATCTTAATTTTAATTAGGAATTAGCATCTTCTTTTTAAAAATTAATTAGGAATTCATTTTTAATTCCTCTAGCCTGTGCCTGCCTGGCTTTGACCTGCCTCACAAACGGCTTAACCTGCCTCTTGGAAACCGAGAAGCCCTACGGACAAGCGAGTAAAGCAGATCAACACCCCCACCTAGTGGGAAGCACACAGCCCTGGCTCCCTGGGACAGGAGCAGCTTCAGCTCTGCAGTCAAACGCACACAGCACACCCACCATGGACCCCCTCAGCCGCTCGGCTTTTAGAATCAAAGAGGTAAAACTTGTGATGATGAAATTTGAGGGCATTACTTTTAATCATTAAGTGGAAAGCACTTTAAGGAAAAGGCAGTTAAGCCTACTAACTTACCAGCATTCCATCCGTGTGATGCCGGACACAACTGCAAACGCAACCCTTTGGCTCTACACCACTGCAACGATTAACTTCTGCAAGGTCAACGCAACAGGCACGTAAAACGTGAGCAGAATGGCACAGCACCATTTTAAATCTATTTCGCTATGCTAGAGAGAACTGCACTCTTGAATGCAAAACAAAGACGAGCAAGCCACCTGTCAATAAAGAGGTTTCCATGTGTCTGTAAGAGCCTACCAGCTCACAAGCTGAGTCACTGACAGTATTTTCTGGAGACAGTTTGGGGTTTACTACTTTTTTTCTTTTTTTCTTTTTTAATACATGCTCTAGATAGAGGCGAAATAAATAATTGTGAGGTTGGAAAGCAGAAGCTGGAGGAAAAAAAGCATCTTTTATCTATTTCCACTCCTGACTGCTCAGTAAAGAGCCCACAGACCCCTCCTGTCTCCCAAGCAGGATGAAGGTGCCACCCTCGGGCTTGCTGGGACCGGCCATGGCATTGGCCCCACTACCCACCGCGGAGAGGCTGCGAGAGCTCCATCTGTCTGGCCTGAAATCACTTCTGTCTTTTCTAATACAGAATGAGACACACATGCTTTGCCATTCATATTAACCTTCAAAGGTCAGTATCGGGTCAGAAAAAAAAAAATCACAGACCTGCACTTGCATTTTGCAGCAGCATATTGCCCTTTGAGACCAGATTGCATCTGTTTCTGAAAAGAAGTTCAGCCACTGAAATCTGTGTGTAGTCTTCAAACCAGAGTCTCTAAGCGCAGCAGCTTTGCCACCCATAAGTATTTCTTACGAGATCACCCTGATGCACTCTGCTTTTCTGACTTATATAACAATTTCCAAGAGGATTTGAGCTAGGTACTGCACCTTTTTTTCCCCTCTTGAAAATAATTCCAAGCTCTTGTTTGAACATACTGTGGCCCACACACAAATTAACTGTATATACACACACGATCTCTTCATAAGAAACACAGTTAAGCAAGGACTGACAAATGCTAGGTTCAGGGGGACTGTCAGGGTGCAGTTCTTCTGCAACTCTTCTGTTTGATCCAGGTCAGACTGATTCAGCACTGAAGCTAGAAAACTCCTTGTTCCTGTCATGCAGGTTAAGTTTGCAAGTAATTTCATGCTCATTGATGAGAGATACCCTGCACAGTTCAGGTTAGAGACAACTTTACACACACAACTACTTTTACCTTTAGGGTCAGGAAGCTCCAGGTAGAGCAAACTGCGTTAGTAATTTAGTTTTTGAGTAACAGGTGTTGGACTTGTCCGTTCAGACAGGGCACATGAGATAGGCTGTCGTTATTTACCTTCCCATTTCTCAGTTCACGTAGGGAGCGACACACCTGCCCACCTTCACAGCGACTTCTGTCATGCAAAGCGCTGGCTCTGAACAGCAACAG
The DNA here is from genome assembly GCA_009806455.1 of Tetrax tetrax. Taxonomy (NCBI): domain Eukaryota; kingdom Metazoa; phylum Chordata; class Aves; order Otidiformes; family Otididae; genus Tetrax; species Tetrax tetrax. Next base: position 314,359 of record WHYT01017764.1, read on the forward strand.
CAGTTCCAAACTTACCGTCTAACGCAGATGCGTAAGAGCTTTACGCACTTCCACTGCCCAGACAGTTGACAGCTTTGCTAGCAGACTTGCTGAATTACAGGCAGCTACTTCAGTTCCTATTGTCACAAGGACCACTAGGACTTTTTCCAGATTTCACAGAAGTCTGTAGTTAAGACTGTTTAACCAAGCCCTCCCTTCAAACAAACCACACAAACAACCTTTGTTTGTCCTTTATAATTGTCCATCAGAACAAGCATTAAATCATTTTAATTGCTTCCGTGTTCCTATTATTTACCTTCGGTAGTAAGTTTTCATCTTCCTATTCCACAAACATTCTACAGCTTTGGACTTCCTACATTCAGGCTTAAAAGACAGGTTAAAAGGCATCAGGACAGGCTCACCAGCTACGAGCAGGAGATGAGCGGTGTTTCTTCTTAACCTGCTGCACAGCCTTACCAGCACGCGTGGTAAGATTCTCCGTTCTTAAAGAGCGTGCGGTCCCAAGGAGATGCCCGACATATGGCACTCACCAACAAATCCCTGCCTCAGCACTTGCTCGCTGAGGAGGAGCACTCCACTAGGGTTTTTTGATCTCTGCTATCCGGTATTTCACCGTATCGTGCAGTCTTGAATTAGAAAAAAAGGACTCCACAGTTTCCTTCATCTTCAGGCAGACTCTATGGTAAACGCAACATACCTCCTCTGTAGTTTGAAGGTATTTCTGGAAAGTAAGAAGCAAAGGATACTCCTCATATCTGAAGTGCCTGTTCCTCCTCCAAAAAAAAAATGCCACTGCTTCCTCCCCACTCAATCCACTTTCTTTGCAGGACTTCAATAAACTGACACCTGACAAGTAAAATCTAAGTATTGGCCTTTACTAATCCAGATACCAACCCAACTTGCTTAAATTCAGCTTTCTATCTACAGCTAGCTACAGATGATTTACAAGTTATGGTAAACATTGTTCTTTTCTCCAATAATTATCAACAATATTAATCAACTCCGTAATTGGTATTAAGTCCTTAAAACTTATTTGCCTCAACAGTCTTGCAACAGGAATATTGTGGGCTGCTTGACGTACCTTGCATTAATTTAAGCATTCTGAAGTGCCTAGAAGGAAACACACGAGGATAAGCAACTACAGCAAGATTTAATTTTGAATTGCCACCTAATGTAATTCTTTCTGCCAGAAGCTTCTGTCAGGTAAAAAATCTACCTGATTCTAGTGTTTACTCAAGGAGACCCAGGCTTCTTCTCTAAGAAGAAAAGTTGAACACAGTTTGTGGCAGAGACTTCATGCACCAGCTCTCCAGACTTACGGAGGATTTTGCAGACAGCAAAAAAATGAACACTTCAATAGGCTTTTTTTTTTTTTTTTAATTCAAGTCACAAGCTGCCAGACTGATTACCAATAGACTTGCTCTCACATCCTCAGAGGCAAACCAAGGATGTGAGGCATGATAAGTTTTAAACAGGATTATGAAGCAATCCAGACTTAAGCAGAAGCTCAAGCTGTGTATCTGAGATGCAAACTAGGCTTAGAGAGAAAATATCCCCCAGCAACAAAAAAAACAACCCCACACTTTAAATGTGAAGTAAGCCATGTGGGCACAACTCACTTTCACTCACAACAGCAGTATCTCACCAGCTGCAGCCTTGGTTTGTGACTAAAGTCTGCTCCTATGGTGGTGGTAGTTTCTCTCCCTGCAACTGCTAACGAAAGGCATTTCCTTCTTTATAAACACTTCTCCCCTTAATCTTACTTGATACTTCAAAATAGCAGCCTAGCAGTATAGTAACATAAGCCTATTCCTTGTTTCCCTGAGAACCTATCCTGAAATTAAAGGAGCATACTAAGAAAGCTCAAAGAAAACTTACGCACAAGGTACTACGTATGTCCACTAGCATCCACTCTGAAATACTTGCAACAGAATTAGCAAAATAAGCAAAACACACCAACCATTACTTGTAGTTTTCAAGACCTTTTGGGCATGCTCCTTTACACCAGACAGTACGTCATTCCCACTTCAAGTATTAAACTTTTTAACTTGTTACAACTGTTTTGGGAACACAGCTACGCAGAGACAATTTATACCTTTCACCTTTTTAATCTGTAAGAAAACTCCATACCCTGTAACACAACAAATTACAATAGCCACTTCTCCTCTCCAACCACTTTCATTTCAAGTAAGTAACTGGACCAGTTGTTCCTAAAAATGAGTCTCATACCCAGTTATAGAAGATTCTTCTTTAAAGTTTTATTTGTTTATAGCAACATGAAGTACATGTTTCCACGTAGGTATTTTAGTGCAACAAGGAAATCCATTACCTCAACAAGCTTCAGCAAGGTGACCTATGTTTTTATATGCAATGGAAAAGACTCAAGTGTCTCTCTCTGTTGCACAACAGTTTAAAGCTTCAAAAATCTAAGTAAATACCTCTCACAGAATTAAACAAGCAGACACTTTGCTTGATTATGAAATGTTTTTGTTGGATGAGCTAAGTGTTTTCTGCAGTAGAGCAATTCATTCGTAAGCCACAGGCACAACTACAAGAGTGGTATCAGAGTAGAAGTGGTGACATTTCAGTAGTCTCTGCAAGAACTCCACTCTACTTTTTGCAAGTTGCATATCTTGAAGATACATTCTCCCAGTTGATCACATTCCAGATGGCTTTCAAATAATCGGGTCGAACATTTTTATACTGAAGATAATAAGCATGTTCCCATACATCAATTCCTAGCAAAGGAATGAGACCTGTAAAAAAAAAAAAGGGAGGATAAATATTGTAAATCTATGGAAAGATGCTTTACATGTAAGTCTTACATTGCATCTCAAAGTTGTACCCAATTTCTGAGTCTTTATCTGCAGGGAGACAAAGAACTCTCCAGCACACAGGTGCCTATTGCAACATTTTACAGAGCTGTTTGCTCTCCACACACACACACACATATTGCATAAACTGAAAGAGCTGATAAAGATAAATGCCTATGAATACTCTAGAAATGCTTTGAAGACATAACAAAAATGAGATAAAGTCATTTTTTGAAAGATTTACATCTTCTGTACAGTTCTGCAAGCATTTTAATGAAAAGTTACACCATTAAGGAGTCTCTTTCCATGCCATTTTGCTTCCAACATTTTAATCACAAGTTATTAATTGTCGAATTACTTTCTTTGCTTTTGTGCTAAAATATCCTTCTTACTGAATATTTAATGGAGAGTTTTCACGGGAGGAAGGGGTGAAATTTATGCTGTATGTCCCGATAAGAAAATTATTCTTTTTTTTTCCTTACCGATAAGCAATACATAGACTGCAGACGATACCTGAGACACCTCGCCTTTCTCTATGAATTCTATAGAACGTGATTCAAAGCTATCTGCCAAGAGGATTTGGACAGACATCCACTGCAGGCAGGATTCTCACTGACCATGAGCTCTTCCTTCTGTGGCGGGTGTCCAGCCTGCCACCATCACTGCCATGTCACTCTAAGCAGGTAAAAATATCTCCAAAAGGGATTATGGCCAGTATTGCATTGCTTGGCTAGTTGTTACATTTATCCCATCCAAGGCTTATTTAACTGACACTCATTACTCTTTACCAATACTAAGGAAGTAGATTATAAGCCTTTCATTTTAAACTCAGCCTACGTAGTAACAAGAACTACTATGTACACCTTGCCCTCTCGTTGTCCGGCCTACACTGATGGTTCTGTAAATAGCCCTTTGCCAGAGAAAACAATCTGAAGGCAAGAGGCTTAATTTTCCTCGAAATAGGCAAGCTACTCCAGTTACTCAAAAATAATCCAAAGGAGCCTAAACTAAAACTATAATCTAAGAGTTTTAAATATGCCCCATCTATTTTTCCCTTTGACTAGACAGATTTTGAACCCTACTGCTCTTCACAGTTCTTAAGTCTGGCTTCACAAATGCTGTTTTAAAAATTGCAACTGTTTTTCACTTCTGCTAGTGGTAATATTCAGTTTTCCAGCCCCTATTTATCCAGCAATTCCTTCTCAGCATTCGTCCACAAACCCCTTTTCAGATCTCATACACTTCCCTACGAAATCTACAAAGAGAGAAGCAGAGGGAAAGAAGGAAAGAACCTGACCTGTTGTTCCTTGCAGAGGGTCTTGATTTGCACAAGCTGCTATTTGCAGGCGCCCCTGCTCTTTGTTATAGCCAAGCCACCCCCAGCCCGATCCCTGAACACCAACTGATACAGCTGTCAGCTTCTCCTTGAAGTTTGCGAAAGAACCAAAGTCACGCTTGATGGCTTCCATCAGTTCTCCTTTAAGAAAAAAGCACAGGAAGATCACAGAAGGTCAGGTACTTAACATCTTCCAATTTCCAGATATCACCTGGAAACAGATGGGAAGAGGAGCAGAAGCATTTGAGCTCTGTGAGAAGGAAACATCTAGACAAACAGAGTAGTTGCATCATTAATTAACAGTTCTGTCCATATCTGCTTAAGGCGGCAAGCAGACTGGAGAGAAAGAAGTGTAGCAGTCAAACATGCCATGCTCAAAGACACAGTCAAGCTGCTATCAACAGATCATTCAGGCATTCATATTTTTGTCTAAAAGGAAAGGGAACGTCACAGCGCGCTAGGAAAGAGGGTAAAGAGCCAGTGTGTGTATCTAAAAAGACAACACTAAGTGGCTATGACTTCTTTGTCTTAATACAAAGAAACACTTGGACGTCTTGGATACCAACAAAATGAACCTATGCCCAGTGTTAGATATTTAACCACTCCCCTCAAGATTTTAGATTTACACCTGCTTCTACGGCGAAGCAGTCTATTTGATATGGATAAGTAGGCTCCATGATCAGATCCCTTCTTTATTATACAGTTAAGCTAACCAGAGCTGGAGCAAAAAGAACGTAAACTAGAATTGTTTAGTGTAACAATGCATTGCCAAACTACTTCCTTTCCCCTGCACCCTGACACATTTGCAGTTTTCACATATTTAAGTGTTTGCTCAAAATCTGAAGGTGTCTATGCTCCTTTCTAATTGGCATGTGTAAGAATACCTCATACACTGCACTGCTAGCGAATTCTTCACTCCTTCCACCTTCAGACAGATGGTCTTGAAAATCTCTTGGTGATAGCTGGAAGTGCATCTTATGATGGGCTTTAGCACACTCCCTAGAAAAGCCTTGAACCATTCAGCTGAAGTCAAAAAATGACATTTGAGGCTTCCTGACTTCCACAGAAACTTAACAGAAATTGGGAAACAAAAACAAAGGCTTTAAAGCATCTTTTCTGAGAATGTCTTCTGAAAAAAAGCTCTATCAGAAACGCGCTGATATCAGAATTGCTTGTTGAAATTTCAGCTTCAAAGTGTCAATATTTATGCTCTAGTCTTAACTAGATCATCTTCAGAGCATCTTTGTACTTCCATGGTACAGCTAAAAGTCACAAGCAGATGTCACCTGTGAGCGCTGAACCAGAGTACAAAGTACCTGAAGCCCACCTATTTACAGACAGGAATATAACCCTCATTCAAAAAAGCCTCAAGTTTATCACAACAGCTTTTGTGAGATCTGTATTATAAGGCCTTTACCTTTAATTGCAGGTGACTTGTAGATAATCACTACTCTATCCTCCCAAAGGATACTTCTTCCTTTTGGCTTTAACTGCTAAACTATCTCTATTCAAACTGGAGCACAGATCTAGCCTCTGGGCTGGGTCATCTGCAGCACATTTCTTCCCTTTCTGTGAACCAAGTACATACATGGCAACTTAATTAGCCTCGCTTTGTACAACTCTTTTCTCATATGAAGATGGAAAGTTCAATACAAAGCAATAGCAAAGTATTTTGCAGTGTACACATAATCTGCTTTAGAAATTAAAAATACATAGCACAAGGCTAGCTTTTTATATTCTTGGCTTGTATCCAAAAAACCCTGAACTCCTCAAAATTGTGGTAACTGTCATATAGAAAGGCAAGTTAACTCTGAAAAATAAAGATTCTTCAGACTCTGTCAAAGAGAAAAAAGATCATCAGTTCTACTGGTCAATTAAAACTGTTGCAATAAACCCTTGTAACAAGTACTAACCTTTAGGCTCTCCTCCTCCATCAGGAGAAAGGTTTGTCCAGAAGATGGTGTGGTTGATATGACCCCCACCATTAAACCTCAGTGCAGGCTGAAGTGACACCTGAGTTGTAACATCACCTAAGGATGTAGAAGATAAAAAAAAAAAAACATAGATAAATAAAAACATCGTCATCACCACAGTAGTCACTAAGTTGCCACTAGGCCTTCATTGATCTCCAAAATCTTTCAAGTCTTACTAGCCTATAACACATCTGTAGATAAGGTTTGTGACTGTTCTCCATATTTTAGACAGTCACTGACAAATTACGTTCAAGATTTCTTTATCTTTGACCTTTTCTTGTCCTGCAATGGCATGTGATCTGCCAATATTACACCTATCAGGTGAGCCATAATACACATCTAAGATCTACATCCATTCTACAGCAGAATAAAGCAACAAGTACCGCCTAAATATTCTAAGGACCCAGGACTTGCAAATTGCTCAGTATTACCACTGCAAGACAAGAACACTGTTCACCCATGAGCTCACTGATTTGCAAACTAAGAATTTTTAAGGTTCTTAAACAATTTACAAGGCAAACAGTTTGTGCCTCAGAGAAAGTTGATGAGTACAGCAAGCATGTACGCAAACAAAACATTCTTCTCCCTCCTCTTTTTTGTTTCATTTTGGTTTTTTGGAGGAAGAGGTAGTGACACAGATCATTTCACTCCAGGTGACAGAACCTTCCATCTGAAATCAAGATCAGACAGCCTCGCCCTCTCCACGTGTCATATTCCTTAAAGAATTCACCGGTGCCTTGTGGCTCTAAATGACGTTGCAACACTTCAACACAAGTGTTTGGAATGCTACTTTGGCTTTTTAAAGAACTGAAACATTTCAAATGTGTTTGAAGCTTTTTCCACCACTCCAATACATTCTCTAATAGGAAATCATTGGGGACAGCTGCTTCCTCCACTCTTTCAGAATGAGTGGTAGAAGTTGTCCTAAAAACAAAAATGAGTTCTCTTAATGCAGAAGTGAAGGGAAGCCACAAAGCAGTAGCACACCTGTTATTAAGGTTTTAATACAGGATTCCAGGTTCTCAGCATCTCATCCTAATAGAATCATAGAATCATTCAGTTGGAAAAGATCTTTAAAATCATTGAGTCCAACCGTCAACCTAACTCTAACAAGTTCACCACTAATCTATGTCCCTAAGTACCACATCTACATGTTTTTTGAATACCTCCAGGGACGGTGACTATCTCCTCATAGTCCTCAGAAACTACAACAGCCTTGGTAAGCTTCACACAAATAAAACACCTGGCTGAAGCTGTTCCAACATGACTCACAAGTCCCTCCAAAATACAGAATTCAATGCGTTGCTAAAATGAATTACAGTAGTGCTCCAACACACACCTATAGCTTTTAGGATTTGCTGGAAATGATCACTGTTACAGTAAAGAGTTTCCTTAAGATGAAGAAACTAAACAGTTTTATATAATTTTTTTCTTAAGAATAATGTCATCCCCACACAAATTCACTTTCACATGCAACACAGTTTAATTTTTTTTCCCATTCAGAAAAATATCTGTGAGTTGAAAATCAGTCTGCGACTAACGTGATCTCTGCATCTCCAGTCCTAACGCTACCCACAGCAAGAAAACCGGATGGGTACAGGACTGGAACAAAGCATCCAATGCAGTTCAGTCAGTACCAACATTATTTGCTGAACTTGGGTATTAAGTTAAGGATGAGACACCCCTCTTACCCCCTTCAATGGCATCTTTGGGACATTTTCCATGAATTTTGCACGCCTTAATGATACATTTAAGTTCACCCAGAGTATACAACATATCAGAAGCCAGAAATCCAAAAATAACCCAGGGTGTCTTTAATGTCTTTATCACCGTTTATTCCACCGTTCCTTAGAGGAACCTATTCTCCAGGACCACTAGGAACCAGAGATGGCATTTGACCATTGTCCTTAAAACACAGTATCAGTGGTGCTGTCAAATCAGTCCTGCTGAACTTTACACTGGAAAAGACAACGGGAAATAAGTAACTTGCCCTTAAGTTACAGCTAAAGTATCTTGGAATTTATTTGTATGCACAGTCCCTGGCCTTTGCTCCACCTTACCACTCTCCTCAACACAGCCACAGAGTACAATTCAGTAAGCCAAGACAGGCAGCTTAGAGATGCCCAAGAGACTAGCCAGCTCAGTTTCTCAGTCTATGGAGAGTGATTTGCTTCCTTGCTAGAGCAGTTAAGTAAAGCACCACAGATCACACGACGGTCAGAAAAGAGCAGGAAAAATTGCGGCAGGGGCAAGGTTTCACTGAAAATAAGTTTCAAGTCTATATCCTCCAACTAGCAAATCTTGCACATTTGATGGACCAGTAATCAGAACCAGCTTATGTTGAAACAAAGTCCTGCGCTGCACCCTGTCACAGAAGTGCATAATCGTTTTCAAACAAGCTGACAACATAAGCCAATGGGACTCAGCTCAAGACAGCTTTTATTTGAGTTTTCTTCACCTATGTAGATAGGTGAAGAACGTGGTAAAGATGGTCTGAAGAGAACACAAAAGCCATTGACAAGGTTCTGTTATCCAGCAGAGATGTTAGACAGTGATTAGATGTGCTCTGTAACGCAACACTGAAATGCAGCGCAGAACAACGTTTCATCATGCTCAGCTTTTACGTATGGAAAAAGAATGACAGTATGAGGGCATGAGGTGGCAGCTCAGACTTTGCCCTGTCCTAAAGTCTGGTCTTAGAAGTCTTTCTAATGAGGGTTAAAATACCGCACAGAGTATACTGGTCTATCAGCTGCGGGGGGGAAGTCAAACCAGAACACACACACACAAACAGATACTGCAAGCAAATATTTGTCTGCTTTGATGTGCATGACCACCAGCACATTATCCATTTGCAAAATAATGCCTGCAAAATCCTTAGGAAAAGATTAACCTCTACCTCTAGATACACCACTTCCAACAGCAAGTAATGAAAGCCTAAAGTATAGCATTAAAAAAAATACCTCTAAGGATCCACAACAGTGTAGATGTTCCTGCTAACCACAAATTCCACTTCTACTAGTGGCTGAAGTCTTGGTCATTAAACAGCACAAATAACATCAGCAGCAGATATGTCGATTTCTTATAGTTCAGCTTCCCTCCTCAATTCTGTTTCAACTAATTAAATCTCTGGAATACAACTTTTCTGGATCCACCACTGGCAGGACAAAGCAGCAGCCAGTCTTGATTGCCTGATTTTTAACCGAATTTCACCAGTTCATTAATTCAGATGGCACAAGTTATTTTTAGGCTTACTTAGGCACCTAAACTTTCACAGGTAATCAACATGCTCTGTTCAAGCACACTGACAGTTCTCAAGGGCTATGGGGTTCAAGTTTACTCAGATACTGACAAGTCTCACTTTCATCTCTTCACTGGGTGTCATATACATTAACTACGCATTTGTCTTACCTTAGGAAACCATGATCATTTCCCAAGAATCAGCAGAGCATCTGATCAAGGTGCACAAATTTTATTTTATGTAAGTTTGTGGCTAACTTTTCATTATAAAGCATTTGTTTAGTAAAACAACTACAGTTTCCTATTGACTCAATCTTTGGTCTAAGTTACTAATATAAATATAGACTACATTCACAACAATCAATCAATTTTCTTCTAGTTTTACAGTACTACAGAGAACAGAATTAATGTTTTTCAGTTACATATAGTTTCTAATTATCAGCACCACTGAAGTTTACAATGAAAGTTTGTTCCTAATACCATTTCGCTCTATTTAAAAAAAAAAAAAAAGAAAAAAGAAAGCTTCAATTAGATAATTCAAAACTTTTAAAAGAAACTATTCCCCCTGAAATGAAGGGCTATCCTTTTTTCCTCTCCTGTATCATCTATGTCAACTAGCTTCTGTCTCATCTGTTGACTGCAGATATACAGACCTTTTGCCAGTGCCTCTTTGTATTTCTCCTCTGTAACATTCAGGTTGTTCACGTAGGTGGCATGATGTTTGCTGTGGTGCAGCTGCATGATCTCTGCATTAATATGCGGTTCCAGAGCACCATAGTCATATGGCAAGTCAGGAAGAGTGTGCTTTTGCCTAGAGACCAAGCATCCCAATGGTGCTACGAACTTGGCACTTCTTCTGGAAAAGAAAAAAAAAAAAAAACCAGAAGTAGTCTTATTCAGTACATGAGCTTTACTATTGGAGCAGACTGAAACCATGACTGTTATGATGAGCTGCTTTAAGCACATGGGGCGCTATCTTAGGTAAAGAAGTCAAATTTCCATTTTTCAAGAGCTCAAAGCAAGCACATTCTGCAGCTTAATCACAAAGATGAATTCACATAAAGGTCAACAGATACAGGGCTTTGCAGTGTAAAGCTGCCACTTCTCAAATCAAGCCCCCCAAGCCACTGCAAAGAGTCAAACGCCCTCCCATGTGCGCAGGCAAGGCAAAGGGAGGGGTGGGAATGGAAAGTCAGCAGTAACATGCTGCCACTCAAAGCATCGCCTAATCTTTATCGACGAAAAACAGACGGCAAGCTGTTCCTGAAGCGTCCTTCTCTCACTATGCACAAGGTCCTTGTACTGGGAAATAAAAAGGCTGAAAAACCCACGCGGTCACCAGGCTCCCAGGACTGAACCTCTGCAGCATGAACGCCAACAGACGTGCTTCCCTGTCCCTACGGTTGGTACCGGAAAACCACACGCTGCGTGGTGACAGGGCAGGCGTGATGTCCACCCAGCACAAAAAACAACGCAGGTGCTGGTTACCCTTCTGCATTTTAACACCTCGCACTTGTCAGGAGACACGACCACAACCACGATGAAAGGAGAACTGCTGGGCAGGGAGGAAGGTCATTTCCTGAGGCCCTGTTATGTTTTGCTGGTGACCTTGGCATAAAACAGAGGCAAACCAAAAGCAAAATTTTCAGAGCCCTGAAAAGCGGCCGAGTCCAGCGACCCTGGCCAGCGAAGACGAGAGGAGCCGGCAGCACCACGTCAGGCGACCACAGCCCCGCGGCAGAAGGCGAGGGCAGAACCCGGGAGGGTGAAACGACAACCGCCAGCAGCCCCCCCGGGCCGATGCCGAGCCCTGCGGAGCAGCCGACAGCAGCGCGACCGTCCTCCTCCCGAAATGGCGGGGAACAGCTGAAGGGCGAGGAGGAGGCGACCCCACCTCCTCCTCCTCCTCTCCCGCCCACCGCTCGACCGGCCTCCGCCTCACGCTGCGGGGCTGTGGCCGACATTACGCTTCCCGACCCCTCCGCGGCGCGGCTCTCACCTGCCTGCCCAGGCGAAGCGGCACAACATGGCGGCTACCCCGCAGCCGGGCTCTACCACCGACGGCGCAATGACGTCTTCGCCCGCCCTCGGCGGAGCTGGGGCGGGGGCCGGCGGCGGGACGGGCGGTGCCGAGGGCGGGCAGCGGAGGAGGAGTAGCAGCCTAAAAGGAGCCTCTACCAAGCAGAAAAGTGCCTGCTAGGAGCTTCTGCTTGGGACGCAGCAGCACTTTGCAAATACCTTTTCCACCATTTTGTCTACCACTTACTTTTTAAAAATTTGGGGGGGTTCGTTCTTGTTCTTTTCCTCATTTTTGTGCTTGCTGCTTTTGCCTTTTCTTTTCCTCATCTTGTTTCCCAGCATCTGTTTTCCTCCTGGTTGCAGTTCAGCGGCCTTTAGTGCTGATGAGAATCCTTCACTTGGGTACCTTAACCCCATCGGCTAAAATAATCAGTACAGTTAGTGCAAATGAGTTCAAAGAGCCATTAAAAATCGGTTCTCCAGAAAGGTCAGTGAGGAGAACTCTTCCCCCAGAGTTAGGAGGCACTCTGCAGACAAGATAAACATTAGGTAAAATTAGAATTTTAGGGAAATCATCTCTGCTACCACAAAGCCCTCATTTGCGTTTTGTCTATTTAAATAAACATATACATAGTAAGATCTTACAGAACTCATATTTAGCAGGCTATAAAAACCATAAGCTACAAAAATTCAGTGGGGGTTTGGTCTGAACAACCTTCTTGAAAATAAAGTTACCTTATCACGGAAATTGCCATGGAAACCCACCTGGAGACCCCCACACAGGGCATTTCAGCCTACTGTGGAGCACAGTGTAGTACTGCGTGTGCCTGTCCCCCTGCTTCTTGAAGGACCCTAGAAAAACACATTAATTTCACCTATCAGCCAGCTATGAAATAATTGCTTTATCAACAGATCCAATAAAACGTCAGTTGTCTGAAATCAAGTTTTGCAGACAAGATATTCCTCTGAAGGCTGAAAATATATACAGCAAGATTTAGACCATAGTGAATTTTAAAGACTTAAGAATTGGTATTTATTGGTGATCAATAAAATGTCATCTTTGTTAAAATGAACAACTACATCCAGGATTATTAAATGTCATAATATAAGCAGTGACAGCCAGGCAAGAACATGCATATTACTGGCTTTAGCATTTCTCTATGCATTATACTGCAAGTCACTAATGCATTGCAGTAAGCATTCCAAGGAAGTCCATTATATGATGTATTTTGTTATTAACTAGTGCAGCTGCTGGGCTGCTTTCATTTTGAAACAAACAAGCCACCAGAGCCTGCCTGTTTAGAAGATACCCCCTTTAAGTAGAGAAAGACCTTGCCTTACAATTATGTTCCTTCAAAAAGTTAAGCTAACTTCTAGTCTGAGGGTGTAATTTGTATTTCTGATTATTTTTTTTTTTTTAGCTCTTTAGGTAAGCTTTACTTTTTTAACCATTTAAAAAATAAGTACTACACATTCTTAAGACAACTAAAACCTCACACAATGCTGATTTTAAGACATGAATGTCCTGTAATAACTGACAGATTGAAGTAGCAAGCTGTCAGCGCCTGAGCATTTTTTAACCTTAGCACAATTAATAGCAATTACTGTAACTATGAAAGATGTTTTACATCCTTCTAATTCCTTATACTATGTAAAACGATGTCTACTATTTTCTTGATGCGAGTTGCTTTTGTATTTCAGACTGAGATTTTAAGTATGATCATAGATTCCCTCCACACGGCTTTCTACCATCTGTACTCTCAGATAAAGCCACAGTTTTAATTTATTATCAATATTTTAAAGCTTCTTACAAACACGTTCTACAATGCACAGGATCCAGGATATACACACACTATGGATCATCAAGCAGTACAATACTAAGACCAAATAGAGCATCACCAGCAACTACAGATCTAGATCACCATCAGGGATTGTTGCAAACTAGAAATTACTTTGGGTGCCAGATGCTGGTACTGTCTTGTATAGGTACTCATCACTTCCCTTTCACACATTAAACTGATAACCAGTTTTTCAGGCAATAACAACAAGAAGCAACCAGGTATCCCCAATGAAATTTACACTTCCAGTGACAACTACTAGGTGGTTTTAACATATTTAAATGAACCCTATGAAATGAAAATAGCAATGGTAAATGGACTGGCATGTCTCTTAACATAGATGACAGCAGCTAGTAGTATTTTACTTACATCTATTTGTCTTGGACACTACTATTGCAGATACTAATTCTCATGTAACATGCCACTTAAAAATGGTACCACAGAAACCCTTCTATAGTCTAGGATTTTAACTGTGTAAATTTGAAACAAATTCAAGCATGTGTCCTACAACTTTGAAGAAATACTGCTTTCAAACAAGAGTGTTTCCACAGTGAACTGCAAAGCTATAAGCTATTTACTATTTTTTAGTGACTAAATATCAGAATTTTATTGATCATCTGGTAATGACTAGATTCACAATTAGAAAAATGTCAAAACTGGACTTAAATCTACCCAAAAGTATACTAAGTACTTTTCCCTTTCAAGACTGCTTAAAGGCCAGTGCTTTTTCATCTCCTTACGTGCTACCATCACTAAACTAGTAAACAGAAAATAACCACCAGAAATTCAGGTTCTGAGAAACTCACTGAAGTATGCCTAAAGGTAATTTTTTTTTATTCTCTGCACCTGCTAAGTCAGTCCCTCAAGCAGGCACTGAAAAACAACAGGAGTTATATCCTGTTTAAGAGGTTGAATTATTAACTCCTCAAATTTTTGTAGTTAAATTTGTATATTTACCTGTTGGATACTTCTAGCTTTTGGGGGACTTTTTTCATCTTTGTAACTAGATTCCAACTCCAAGGTTTACTTCTATTAACTTTCTCTTTTTTCCTTTTTTATTCCTTATCTGCCAATAGGGACAAAATCTGTAGAATAAGCACTATCAGGTGGCCAGAAATCAGTATGATAGTACACGCATGTAACTTCAAGTACTTAGCATAAGCCCTATCAGATAGGACTGACTCAGGAACAAATTCAATTAAAAAAGCAAGTACTGCTAACACACTGCATACAAATAAGCCATGTAAGCCAACGCAGAACAATGAGGCAATTACATTATTAAAAGTTTTTATTTAGGTTTGGTCAGTACAGGTAAGATAATATCGGAGTCACAGAGCAATATGCATAAACAGGATACAACAGTTCTTAAAAACTGAGTAACTATGCACACAATTCATAAACATTCGGTCACCTAAGGAGAAAATGCACAGATGTATGGTGGGAAAAACTGTAATTAACACTGAAACTACTACAGGACTCCTTCAGTAAGTCCATCTTTTAGTGATAAAACTACTGTACTGGGCAAACTTGGCAGTCATAAACCCACAGCTATTATGACAAATCTTGAAGGTGGTGTAAGTATAACAGTATGAGTAAGAATGCCCTTACACAGCACAGGTTCTAGATATACACAGATTTGTACAGACATTGTTTATGTTATACTTTATGGAAATAATTTCCATTTCAACTTCACATTAACTCATATAAAAATAACTTGAGCTACACAAACGTCCTTTTAGCAACATTCAACATAATTAACTGTTAAAATTTCCAAAGTGGCAGAGGTATTGAAGCAAAAAGAAACCCACAAAAAGGCAAAATTGTGACAAGTATGCACTAATTTAAACGGCTTCTGGACAGTATCCTCTCCCAATTTAAATGACACTGTATAAAAATGCTGCAGAAAAATGTTACAAAACTGAACCCTGCACATTTACACTGGAGTCCAAACCATTCTGAACATGACGAGAACCCGCAGTTCTGTTACCTTTCATGCTCACTGTTTTCTCCTCTTGAGGATCATGATTGGAGTCTGTGTCATTTGAGTGGTGAGTGAGAGAGTTTTCACTGCCAGTGGGAGAGTCTACACTTTCATACCCAGTACTGAGTTGGTTTATGTAGCTACCACCTCCTCTACCAGTTCTATCTTCAGAGTGGTTGGACAGCTTATTACCATTCCCTGGAGAAGCCGGGAAGTCATCTTCCGTTCCGCTACCCTCCCTATAAAATCCAGGCCCAGACGTCCGCTGATGGGAGGAGCTGCCATTGCTTGGTCCGTTTGCCAGGCGGCTGCAGTCTTTCCCCACAGCCTCGCCCTGGTCTGTAGGCTCAGAAGATGGAGTCCTGCTGGTACCTGGGTTGGAGGCCTGGGACTGCTGCTGCTGGTACTGCGCCAACTGCTGGCGAGTCTCCTTCAACTGCTGCTGAAGAACTAGAATGGTACTCTGCATACCCTCTACCTCCTCATCAAGCTGGATGATGAAGTCATTCAATTCTATATAAAGAAAACACATTTATTGCAAATACTTAATAGCCCATATATAGCTTGAATCTCAGACAAAAAAAAAATAAAATTCTGTAACTGAACATTTTATGCTGAAATTTTTCAGCCATCAAGTATGCACTGCTTTTGATACTCTGCCTCTGAAGGAGGAAATGCTTAACTACAACACATACTTTTCATACTGCTACTCAGAATATATGAGAAGAAATTCATTTCTGGGCAAGAAAGGAGGGTATCTGGAAAAGAGGTCAATTTCAACAATTAGTATTTTGCCAGTAGATCCTCCTGCATCTACTTTGACTCAAGTTCAAGACCTTAGCAGAAATACTGCAAAAGTGACCATGAACCACATATGTACATAATAGATCTGAATAACTACAAAAACCTGTTCAGTGACCAAAAAAAAGATTTTAGTCATATTTCAAGGAAGCTTCAGCTCTTACTGTTTTTAACTCTTTAAATCCTGTTTAACAGGCCACTAAAAGAAAGACTTTCTTACCAATAAAACTGTTACCGAATTCCACAGGGTGTTTTAGTACTTATGTA
Source organism: Tetrax tetrax (assembly GCA_009806455.1). Lineage (NCBI taxonomy): Eukaryota > Metazoa > Chordata > Aves > Otidiformes > Otididae > Tetrax > Tetrax tetrax. The sequence continues at coordinate 330,627 of WHYT01017764.1, forward strand.
CCAAGAAAAAGGATTTTACAATTAGGACTGCATTTTGGACCAAAACAAATTTGACCTGAAAACAGTAAAAGAAACACTAACTCCTTTAGTCTTCAGTTCAACTGCACCATTGATATGACAGAGCAAATAAAATGTAAACTGCTTATTATTGTAAAAATTCATGAAGCATTCTTGCTGCTATAGAAAAAAAATCATTAGGAAAACTGCTATTGCAAGCTTATTATCATCTTTGTGCATACGGGTAAGAAGCAATAGGGGCTACAAACATCTCCATTCGGGAGCTCACTTTAGTATACTGCACTCGAGCAGAAATCTTTAAAGAATGCCCACGTTTGCTTCAATTACGAACTCGATAAATTTAGATGAGGTGCACCATCCAAATAGCAGTTAAGAAGCCAAAGGGTAACTATTCCAACAACATGTGATTACAGAAAGAATAATTTACCTTAAGAATTCTAGTTATTATTTATTACTTTATACTGCTGCTTTTTCAAAAATATGATCCTACGGGGGTGGGGGGGAATCCTTAAAAATACAGGATATGTCAGATGTGGGTAATGCCAAATCAAGTCTATGCTATCTTACAGACTTCAGCTGTAAATGAAAAACACATCCAGGTTATGTGATGTCTAAATAGCTCATGTCCCTAGACTCACTGTAATAATCAGATAAAGCTACTCTAATATTCTACCAAACATTTACTGATTCTATGCAGAACTCTCAACTGAAGATTTTTCAAATTTGCATTTTCCCCTCCATTTAAATTACATAAGAGGTCAGAGTTTATACATAGTTTGAATTTATGTTTACAATGCTGTAAAATTTGGACTGTGAACACAATCATGAAATATTTTAGTTTCTCTGAGTTACTTAAGCAAAGAAAAATATTTCTTCTTATTCTTAGGCATTGTTAAAAAGTTGATTTTAAAAAAAAATAATTTAAAAATGAGTCAATTAAAAAGAAGCATTCTGTTCTCAGTGCATGCTTGGCTTCATGCAACGTTAACAACTTTCATCTTAGCAATTCACCAATGTGTGCAGTCTAAACATTCCCTATACAGACCTACAGTACAAAATCTGGCAATTTCACATTCAAATACTGCATTACTGGAGCTGCAAATCCCACCAGTCCCCCAAAGTTAAGTTTGCTTTTCTATATATATATTTTTTTTTTAAATAAATTAAGGCTACCAGTGAAGACTTAAAATTGCCATATTTTACTCAATATTGCCCTTTCATTCTGGCAAAGATGGTTTCACAGTGTGTGTATCAGAAATTAAACTAGCAGAAGTGCAAGGCAACTTCTATTTTCTTAAAAAAATCCCTTACCATCCTGACTGCTTTTAAGTTCCTCACTATATTTCTTCTGTAAAGCCAACTCTGCCTCAAGCTGTGCAATACGTCCTTGGGACAGCTGCCTTCCAAGCTCTTGATTCTCCTGGATAAGCATTCGACACTTCGCCATTAACTTTTTGCCTGTTTGGCTGCAAAGGAAAGAGCCATCTATCACAAAATGAATATAAAACCTTCAGTAATCTTCCTCAATGACAATTACAGACAAAAAGGAGATGCAATTTCTGCATGTCACAATTCATAGAATATTATGCCTCAACATAATTGTCATAGCAGAAAGTCTCCCTATAGTTACCACATGCCGTTCCAATGCCAGTTGATCTTCTGTCGCTGTCCCATAAAGTGGAAGACAAGTTTTATTACTGCAAATATGAATAAACACATTGTTCTTTTTTTAATACCAACATCTGGATTATCAGTATGCACAATCTTGCATGTGCTAATTCTCAATGTAGTTAAATATTTGATTAAAGATGTGCCTTGTAATTCAAATGATGAAGTGCTGCATAAAAATTACACATGTAAACCGAATTACAAACAAAAACCTTCTTCATTTATTGTACTAGTAAAATTTAATAATTAAATTCGGGTGAAGAGAAGAAAGTTGCTTGGGGGGAAATATTAAATCCCATGTTCATTTTTTCAAAGTGACATCAAATTTTCTTCAAGAAGCTTTGCTATTCTTTTGAATGCTGTGTAGGTACTCTTTTTTTAAAAAAATTAGATGTCCATTTTTCAACTCTATTCATGTATTTAACAGTAACGTACACAGCCTGCTTCATTATTTCTATGGTCAGCTTTCCCTAAGCACATCTTACATTATGAGGGAAAAGTAAAACGTAGTTAAAAATTAGCAAGAAATTAAGAAAGGAGTATATTATTAATCTACTTTCAGAACAACAGGATTCAGATAATGAGTAATGATCATTAGGATGTATAATTTCTGAAAGAAACGGCAAACGGGCAAGAAAAAATTTTGAACTGACCAGATTTTCTTTACTAAGTGGGTAACATCACATCTTTAATCTTCATGATAAAAATTGCACTGTAAAGCATTATAGGAAGTAGTATGCAAATTAATATATAGGCAATACAGCTAACTCCATGAAAGAAAAATTAAAGTCCTTCAAGACTCTTGGTCTGCCAAAGTCAAGATAAGTGACTCAAGATAGAGACGTCATTCCAGAAGAAAGAACGGTTCTCCTTTTAATAGGCTCAGCAACATAACGAAGCTGTCCTCTTTTCTACAGAAGTGTAAGCTCTGCCAAAAAAAAGCCACCCCAAACTTGAACAGATTTATTGTGAGTTCAATGGCAGGACTTGCATTACTTTTCAAGACCAAGAAGGTCATTTAATTTTTTCCCTGTTTGCTTTTAAACAAGTGATGAAGAGTCAAAGAAATTGAGGATTAAAAAAGTAGAACAGGAAATTTCTGCTACAATTCACAGCCATGGTTCTCTCCTGCAACCAAAACACCCAACCGAAAGAATTGAAAATAAGAATTTCCTTATCAACTACCTTTTAAGCATTCAAGACAACTTTTAAGTTCTGTCAACTCTGCCCCATTTAATATTTTCCGACTGACTCTCCCAAATCTTTCAGATGGGCTGCTCCAGAAGGAATCTGGCTGTGTAAAGTCCTGGAAGCCTGAAAGTCTGCTAAAGGCAGCAACCTGTTTTCTTTCTTGATGTGATGTCCAATGCCAGGTCCTTGAAGTTTAAATTGTGCTGACCTAACACAGTCCAAGTCGCACACTTAAGATGCAAGCTTCCTTAGAGATGTTCATTCTGTGTAAAGCAGGACCACTTTGGAGATAACCAATATGACATATCCCAAAAGTTATTAGGCAGACATGCAATGATTCTTAGCAATTTGCAAATTCTTGTTACTGTATTCATCATCACTACAAGTTGAAGAAGTTCACAGTGCTTAAGTCATTTAATGCTTTTCTCTTCACAAAACAACGTCAACTGTAGAATTAGCAAGTACCAGTTACCTTGGACTTGGGACAATTTTAGAATCCCATTAATTTCTTCATGTTAACTCCTGCCAAAATGTAAAATATTTATTACCTGTATAGAAATTTGCATAATTACCTATAATGCCATTTCTTCCCATCATTTTTTTCCAGATGTTCTGAACTAGTACAGCACCAAGTAACCTCCTCTTGCAATTTACAAAAAAGACAACACATGCAAGAATTTAAAATCCAGTAACTATTAAAATAATTCATATTAGCTGTAAAACTAAGTTTGGCATTGTTTTCACAAATCCTCTTGAACATACATGTAACAAAACCTGTAAGAATATAAGTCGTTAAGTTTCAGAAGACTAGTGTTTGTTGTACTAGGCTTACTGCAAATTATATATCTACTGATTTTTAATCCAGGTGTATACTTATGTTGAATGGTGGCTGAAGTGGCTTAGCATAGCCATTCCTTTGATTACATGACCTTTTATTTCTCCCTCCAGACATCAGCGATGATTATGCTGTACACCCTTACCTACGGCGAAGGCCCAGAACTAATACCACTTAGGGTTGCAGTTAACACGTTACCCTAAGAACACCAGTTACGGATTTGAGTAGGAGCATCATCTCTTTCAAAAATGAGGTCAGATGCCATGAAATAAGAGTAGTTGCATACAAGGATAGACAACTAAAGCAATTAAAAGGGGGGAGGGGAAGCAGAATGTAAAAAGAACAAAAAATCCTATAGATATTTTACATGAGTCAATTTCTTTACCTTTCCAGAAGTAAAAATCAATAAAATCTTAACTCAGTTAATGAAGACAGCCTCAATTATTTACCAGGCAATAACTCAAATTTTCTGTATTTCAGCTACTGCATATATGAATCACGCACATTCACATCACTGACTTAAAATTTTATGATGCATATTAGGGTATGTTGTAGCTACAGAAAGAACATTTTCTTTTGATACTTTTGCTTGAAAGAAAGTGGTAAGTTATTGTCTCTCCTCTGTTGTAAACAAGAAAACCACCGACCTGTATCTAAATGCACTGAGTATTTTTTTTAACTCCAAGTTAAACAAGCAAACTGCACAGCACGTCTCTATCTGCACATTATAGTGAGCTTTACAAAGACCTTGGTAACACATTAACAATTTATCAGTGCAGGTCTTACCTCTGTTTTGATGCTAGATCACTAAAACCTTAGACACTGCTATAGCGAAATCATTCCAGATGTATTGCTTTTTAAAAGGTAAAGTTTTTCTGTAGGTTTTTCTTTTGCTGTTAAGTCATTACTCATGCAAAAAAAAAATAAACCTGCATAAATACACTACTCTTCAATCCCATATTAATAATCTGAAGCACAAACAGTTAAGATTACTTCCGACTTAAAAATATGTGATGCCATCTTAATAAAAGTCATCAACAGTTAAAATACATCACCTTCTGTGACAGCTGGATGTCTTTTTTTTTAATTTGAAATTGAATTTTCTAGGATCAGACTGAGTCATAAAATGTTGCCCAACTGTTTTGAAAATCAAAACCTCAGATTATGGAATAGAACTTGAATTACTAAGGAAAAAATAAACACACAAATGCTATACCAAATCTGCATTTCGCTTTATACACCTCAGACCTGCCAGTCCCAACAGTCCCAGATTGCTACTCTTACAAGTAACTTGGGACAATAGAACAGAGGCATCAATAGAGTAGCAGAGGCTCCTTCACTGATTCCACCAAGGAAAATGCATGTATTTAAGTTTTTCTGGTTTGTTAAAATACTGACTTTGTTTTCAGTGAACGAGACAATGCAGAAATAACAACCTGTTCAATTCTCGTTCATCCCAGAAGTTTCACAATACAACAGTATAACCAGTATTGTTCCTTGAACTATATATTACAACTATGTCAAGGCACATTTTATATAGAAGTGCAATACAAAAAAAACAGGTGTACAAAGGAATAAAAACACCCCACCAACACTGAAGACAGTTGCCATTGTGTGCCTTCTGTATTGAGCGTGAGATCAGTTCTTAGTATAGAAGATTGAAAAATTCTCATTTCTGCATGAAAACATGCAGTGAAATACTTATCACAACCAGTTTTTCTTATACATGCTAGTTGTGATCATATAAGGCTTCCAACAGTTTTAAACCTGCAATTAGATAGAATGTACATTTTTGTACAGTCCTACTTTTGAGGCGTCCACAGTATTACCAACCATCCAGGAAACAGTTCATTATTTAGCAACATTGACTTAAGACTCCGTCAAGTGCTAGAGAGCTCAAAGGTTAAACAGTCAAATGTGTATACTACCACTGTTGTGATATCAAATAGCGCTCTCGTGGCTATTCAAAACTGGTTAGCAAGTAAACTCTTTAACGCAAACTTCACCTCATTGAGTTTTGACCCAGCAGTTCAGTGAACAAGCAGGAAGTCCACAGTCTTATTGGCAAAACTGACTTACAGTGTCTCTAAGTCACTAGGCTTAAGGTTAAGAGCGAAGCATATTCCACTTCTACATTTTACGGGAATTTTACATGTTCAATTCATGATTTATAATCTCTAGGTTCTCTCTCCTCCAAACTGTCTGTAGACACAGTGTGCCACAGACTTAAGACTTCTGTTTCTCCCTCTATTTTCTTCAAATAGAACAATTTTGCAAATGTCTACATGTTCTAGAAAAGAGATTTTTTTTTTTTCGAAGATGGCCATTTCTTCAGAATAGTCCGACGCTGTCAGGCCTCTGAAGCAAAGGGGGAGAAAAAAAGCTGAAACACAAGGTTCATCTGGTAAGTTTTACATTAAGCATTACAAGCTGGACAGTATAAGAATGTGGCTTTTGCCTCAAAACGTCTGAGTCTTGGTGTGGAAACGAGTACTTGGCTGTCCCACCATAGCATTCTCGTAGTGGGACTGTCAGGGAAGTCTTGACTGGGGAGTATTTGTTTTGTTTACCTATCAGGCGTAAATTTCCAGGCACTCAGTTCATTTTGGGCTTGTTCCAGTTTGTCTTTAGTCTGTTCCAGTTCACCTTTCATTTTTAGGAAAAACAAGTTGATGGCGGGGTCCACCATTGTTGATCGCAGTTGGGCAACACTAGGCTGCTGGACTTGCTTGAGGTACTGAATCTGATTCTGCATAAAATAAGAAAAAATACTGTTATTCATACAGCATTAAAAAATTTCAGTCATTTAGATACAAAAACATAGTTATTCCAAAGATAACATCAAGGAAGCTTGCCTTCTTTCAACATTAACCTGAAAAACGCCGGATAAATCTCACTTGTGCCCACCTGCAAACAATCCCCCTTACCACCACCTGTCAAGCTTAAACTTTCAAGGCTGACTTTCCCCCACCCCCACCATCTCTGCTTCAAATAATTTTCTACATGTCGGTTTACTCTGCAAAAGCAATGACTGGAGCATTAGATGCTCCCTCTCTTTTCTATCTGCCTGCCCCCTTTTGGAGGAAGAAAAAGTACATACAAAGAGTTATCTGCTTATAACAGATTCCTGATTTCCGTGTAACTTCCATGAAAACTATTGTGGAACACTACAGCTAATATTGACAAACTATTTTTAAGCAATTATTAAAAAGGTTTTAACAAACTTCTAAGGTTTTTTGCAAATGCGATAGTAATTTATCATGCAAGTGTGCCTGTTTATTATTTAAAAAATAATGTAGAAATATTCACGTAAGTTCAACAGATTTTGGTTGGATTTGATTCTCTTGCAATAACCACAATGTAAAAAAATTCACAATTTTATAATTTATAATCCAGAAGACTTAAAACAGTCAAAATTTCAGAAGGAGTAACTGTGAGGGGATTTCTTTTAAATATAGCATTTGTCAAAACTTGTATGTGTTTAAATAGGACTTTTTTTTTTTTTAAGTTTCCTGTACTTTAATCCCATCACAACAGACAATCTTCAAATGTGCATGTTTAGAATCCAGCTAATCACTAAAATCACATCAGCCAGAATGTTTATTCTTAAGTTCAATGTATTATGCTCCCTGTATTACACATTACCTCATCAGCAAGAGGTAAATAAAATTACATGAGATGAAAAAAGAAACATTAATTGAAAGTCAAGGGGTTTGCCACCTGCTGCACTCACAGTCTTGCAACCAGACTTCATAGCAAGAGTTTCGATGACAAACCGTACGAGGCATCACCAGCAAAATGGAGGGGAAGAGAGTCTCCCTCCACACTTTGCTTTACTTGAGACAGGCAGCACAGTTAAAAAGCACTGTCAGTTTAACAGTTTTCCTGTACATACAGTTACTCTGTTATGGGGTCTTTACAGAGCAGTGGTGAAGAGAAAGTGTAAGTATAAATATTCTATTTACCTTAAAAATGTGCCAGAGTGACCTCAATCACTTCTTGATTCAGGACAACATGTTTTAATTTACATATTGTTAATTAGAAACAATTCTTGGATTTTATTTCAAATAAGAGATTTCAAAGGTACTGAAATATTTTCACTGACTCCACATTAATTTGATACTATAAAAATAAAAATATTTAGCTATTTTTAAAAATGGAAATAATCATACTTTAAGTTTTAAAGAGATAAACTTTTATGTGCGCAGAATAATAAACATAAAGGGAACAAAGCACTGCAAAAAAAATATTTTAAAGAAATAAAGCACTCAAGAAACCACCCACAAACACTACTTAAAAAGAGGAAGTCCAAATGAAGATTACTCTAACATTTCTTGGATGGCATTTTACCCCCACGGGTCCCTTACTGAATGCACAAAATGTTGCTCACTGAATAAAGATCTGTTTAATTTCTTTCTATTGATATATCTTTTTCTATCCACTGAACTTTCTGATGCTTGTACTACTGGAAGTATTTCAACAACCTGCCAGTTCTTTGTGAGGACTAGCACTGGTAGAGGGTGAAACAGCTAGTTTAACAGATGTCTGCACACATACAGACACTCCAGCTGGCAACATATTCCAAGAACATAATTATGCTACAGCAACACGACTCCCAGTCTATTTTTAGACAGGCATCGTTGAGGGGGGAAAAAAAAAAAAAGAAAAAAAAAAAAAAAAGATGATGTTCCTTGTCCTACCTAGGCCCAGCTCCCTCCCTCTTCTACTGCCAGCCTAAGAACTGTAACAGATTCCCTGGATCAGCAGCATGAGGAACTGCTGCCACCTGCTCCTCACTAATGCCAGAAATGCACTAAAATACTCAAGAGGACCCAGCTGATTCTGTTCAATGTCAGTTATTTAACAGTCTTGTTCAGGTATCTCTAGCTCATGCTCCTAGTCCAAGCAGAGAGCACTTGCATAGGCTCCACGTAACACCTCAACAGTCATTCCTAAAACTGTAGTGCAGAAACCATTTACTCAAGCTGAACAATCCTTGCTCATTCCTTCCCCAAACTTAAAGACCATTTATTCCTCCAGTTTTTCCAACTCAAATTTTCTCCATCCCTCCACAAGTGCTTTCTCCAGTTTTAATTCCAGAGCTCTCATTTGCCAGGCTTTTCATCCTCCCAGACCTAGCAACCTCCCCCCAAAATGACCCACTCCCAAAGCAAACCCATACCTCTTAACCCTTCTGCCTACATCCTTATTCCATCCATCTTCCTGCTTAACCAGCCCAAGCCTCCCAATTCTTGCTCCCTCTAACCACTCTCTGGTACGTCTCTCTTCCCATCGATACTCCAGGTGGTAAGCGGTGAGGAGCAGAAGTGTTTGCCTGCAGTCAGGACCAACTTCAGGCTAGAGCTGAACATACAGGAATAGTCATGTCCAACACCAGACCCAGGACAAGCCCACTCTAACACCTGAAAAGCCTACTGGCTGTCACGTTCCCAAACATGAAAGCACACACTAGCTGGTACTTTTCCAAAGCCCATCAGATGGACAAATAGGGATGAATTTTCAGAGTAAAAGCCTGGTGTCAGCTTTCCCTCTGCTCATACCCACAGCAGAAGAACACTGAAAGTAGTCTATTTAAAGGACATCAGACTGCGTGGGGTTTTGTTTCAGTGTTGTTTTTTTTTCTGTTAAGACAGATAACATATTCAATCCCTTTGCTTCTCCCATATTCTTGGAAAGATATCCACAAAGAACAAACCCTCTGACACAAAGAATTTAACAAAACAGTACAGAGGTTCTTAACAGAAAATGTAAGCTAAATAAGTACAACTATATATTCTTCTTACAAGGTAGGAGTAGAAGGAGGGAAGAAACTGCATAATGAAGAAAAAAAACACAACACAGCTGTCATCTAAACCACAAGTAGGTTACTAAGAGTAATCACTATCTAGGTACTATAGTCCAACTGCACCCATTAATATCTGTTCCATGGAAAACCTATTTGAGTAGCACCTATTTCCAAATGCCTGTTCGCTTAACTGACCTACAGTAGCCATGCACTAGCTTGGGAGGGAGCTAAGGCCTTTCCCTGAAGTAACAGTAACTTCATCACCACCTTTGCCAGAAATAAACCTTTGTGTAGAAACAGTAGTCAATACCTTACTTGCACCTCCTTAACAGCAGCAGCAACCTCTTTCAGGGGGTTATTCCTGATAGGAGAAAGGTAGCTCAAGGCTGCTGCTGACAGTAAGGCACATGAGGTATTAAACATCTAAACCTCAATCCAGCCCTTCAGTTAGCCACCCTAAACTATGCAGGGTAAGTTTGAAACACCAGTCAGACTCTCAGTAAGCTCCCAGCTCAAAAGAAAACTATGTATTCTGTTGTTAGACTCAGCACTGAGCACGAGAGAATGGAGCTATGCACTAAGCTACGGTCTTGTTTCTTCAAACAGTACTGAAACAGAATTGGGACAACAATTCTGCTACTCTGACACACACACCTACACCTGCAAGATGATGACTGGTGACTTGTATAAGCTGAAGTAGGTTTTGTTGTGTTTTATAAGAGTACAAATTAAAACAGTAACTTAGACAAAATCTATCATACCTTATTTTAAAACGGTGCTAGTACATTTTACTCAAGGTATTTTACACATAGTAATCAGAAAACTCATTTATGCCTTTGTCAACTACCAACCATCTGAATATAGTATGGTATTTTTAAGTTTTTATCCATTTTAATTGGAATGTGACAAGTTTGAAAGTATAAAACACGATTTTTTATTTTTTTTTTTTTAGTATTTATTGTTTCAGCTATATGCTCCGAAGTTCAAAAGAAAAAACCTCTTATTACTGCTGTTCCTCATAGCAGGATTTATCAGTAAAACTAACAAGAGAAGTAGGACCAATAGAGTAGCCTTACTACTAGGGAAGTAGGTGGTATAGCACCAGAACAAATCTTTATTAGCATCCTGGCCTGCATTAGGAGGAGTGCTGCCAGCAGGTCAAGGGAGGTGATCCTTCCTCTCCACCAGGCACTGTTGAGACATCCGGAGTACTGGGTCCAGTTCTGGGCTCCCCAGTACAAGAGAGACATGGACATATTAGGGTGAGGCCAATGAAGCGCCACAAAGATGATTATGGGGCTGAAGCATCTGACACACAAGCAGAGGCTGAGAGTGCTGGGGCTGTTCAGCCTGGAGAAGAGAAAGCTCGGGGGATCTTATCAATGTGCATAAACATCTGATGGGCAGGGCAAAGAAGGTGGAGACAGGCTCTTCTCAGTTGTGCCCACTGAAAGCACAGAAGGCAACAGGCACAAATTGAAACACAGGAAATTCCACTTAAACAGAAGGAAATACTTTTTGCTGTGATGGCGGTTGAACCCTGGCACAGGTCACCTAGAGAGGTTCTAGAGTCTCCACTCCAGGAGATGCTCAAAACCCAGCTGCACACAGTCCTTAGTAACCTGGTCCAGATGACCCTGCTCTGAGCAGGCAGGCTGGACTAGACAAACTGTAAGTCCCTTCCAACCTCAGCGATTCTGTGATTTCTTTTTTTTTTGCAATAGCAAAGTAAGCTTCATCTCCTTTTTTTTTGTCTTCATACCAGTGTTTACTACTAACTGAAGTCATCTCATGGTCTTAAGAGCAGTGAAAATAATTAAGTTAACTAGTTAGTTAAGTGTTAAGTGAAGTTAATTAGTTAAGTGTCACACTATTATACCTGATAGCTCTGAAAATCTATAGGACACAAGAAAGGAAGACTAGAAGAAAATAACGTAGGAAAGCTACAACGGTAGTGATTAGTTCTGCACAGAGCTTGTATTTTTCATAAGAGAAGCTCTCATGAGCATATTACAGAAACTAGCAGTAAGAGCCTCTTTACAGTCTTCTCTCAGTAACTGCCAAACTGAAGCAGCAGGTGAAAATTAAGTTAAGCAGGTAATAAAAAAAAAAAAAATCCAAAGTAGTAGAAGATAGTTTCAAGAAGCCAAAACTAAACACAGAATAAAAAGTCACAGAAAACCCACAGAGATAAAGGAGAAACAGAAACACCAACAAAAAAGGTATTCAAGACAAAGAACGTTAGAAACCCCAAGAAGTAGATCTGCAAAATATCAAAAGAATTCCCTCTGAAGAAGTCAGTAGCTCTTTCCCCTACCTAGCCAAACAGACACAGAAGCTTACAAATACCTTGTTATCCAAATCCAACATAAGTATCAGCCCAAAACCTCCTAAATGAAACCCAGTAAACTCAATCTTATCCTTACGTTTCAATTTGTTCCTGCATCCAATCATAGTCAGAAGTAACATTTTTTCTAAATACGCATAGTTGACAAATGTTAGAAGAAAGCAAGCATGGCTCATGCAAGCATTAGCTTTGTTCTGAAGCAGAGATCCTTCCAAGCACAACTGCTGCTGAAAATCAATTGAAATAATATTAAAAGAGCAAGCTTCAAGAAGTGATTTAATTCAGTGAAAGTTTAAGTGAAGTGCCTTGCCATTTCTTTAAGCACAGAAAATGTGATGCTATAGATATATTAAAAACATAGCACATGGGTACTGGCTCAAAAGCTAATATTCCTGTAACAGTCTGAACACACTTATCCTCTCTAAATACTTACAGTACACTCTTGCATCTCCTGTTCCTTAGTTGCCAGCCTCATCACCAGAATATTTTCTCTTCGGGCAGACTCTTGCTGTTGCTGTTTCAGCTTCTCTTCAGATTCTCTCAATCCCGTCACATCATTAGCTAATAGAAGTAATAACACACAAAAGTGCATTTTATAGCATCCTCTCATGAACAGTTTTTAAAGACAGCTAAAAGAATCTAAAAACCAAATTCATGAACAGCAAAAGAGTAACAAAAAAGCACTACTATAACAAACCTAACTATAATAAGCATAAATAAGGCAAATCAAAATATCATTAAGTATTAGAAAAGCTTGACAACAGTCAGCTTTAAATACACTTTCTGATCCTTCCTTCAGATTTACTAAACTTCTGAAAACGTTTCCATGTTTATATAGGAAATAACTTTTAAACTGCTTGTTTAATCGACTACTATTACTACGTGCAGTCTGAAACTCAGGAAGTTGGAACTATCCTGGTATCTAAAAGAAATATTGAGGACAGGGTGGAGGAGAGAAGCCTACACTGGCAAAAAACAATCTGCAGTTTGTAAAACAATGCCATTTGTGGTCAACATTCAAACTGGTCTCAACACTCTATGAGTAAACAGTAAGACATCTGAGACCTTCAGAAATGGCAGTTCAGTCACAACTAGAATTCTTCTGATCCCTGAACATTTAGGAAAGTGTATGTATGAAACATGAGAGAGGGCAACACATGCAACAGCCTGATACAAACATACATTCACTCTGCTACTTGTCACGTATAAAATGATGGAAAGTTGGAATAATTAAGATTTTTATTTTTTGTAATTACTTGAGAATGATCAGCTGTAAACTAAGAACATCACAAATTGCTTCAGGACAATTATTTCTAACTAATTCTTTGCAGATAACTCAGTAATACTGATTACTACAGCCTGTATTAGAGTATTTATCTATATTAGGACAGTGAGATCAGAAAGAGATCAACTGCTTGTATTTGCTACATTTCAGTCTCTCCAAAACTCAGACATTATGGGACGGCAGCAGGAGAGGGACGTAACAGAAAAGCGAGAAGATAGCCATTTGGACTGACAGAAAAATACCCTTCAAACTCAGGGGTACTAAGTCTTCAAGAATTTAGACTGAAAAGGTGAGGGGAAAACAGGTAAGAGCCCATCTCTAGCTGCCAATGCAATTTTTAAGTGACTTCGGACTGGTGATTCCATCACTCCCAGACTGTATCCGCCTTTTCCCATTTGACAGTAGGGTGTTTTTCCCCATATTCTCTTTTGAAAGACTGAAGTAGAGAGTAAGTTTTGAAGACCACATAAGACTGACAATCATATAGTTAACTTCTCTAATCAGACCAAACATTACTTGGGGAGTCATTGTAGGCCTTTACCTCTACCAACTATTGCCCATCCCATGTGGTTTACAATCCTGTGAAACTACTGAAGGTACAAACATTCATGGAGTATTTTGGTGGAGGACAGAATTTCCTTTCAAATGGAAAGCTCCTGAAAATACACCTATTTGTGGGGTTATATTTTAAGCCTTTTTTCTCCCTGGCAGTCTGGGTACAGATGGTCCTACAGATGCAAGATGCTGTTTAAGATCTGCAAGGGAAAGTAAGTGGCCAAGAAAGTTGTGAAAGGCTGAAAGTTTATACTAGAAAAAAAAACAGGAATTTTTTCCTGACAAATAACTGACTTAGAGATTATTATCTCTTACTTCTACCAGCATTAGAAAGCACAGACATTACTTGAACACTCTGCTTTACACAAACATTCAGGTAACTCGTACCATTTTGAAACTTGGCTAACTTACAATTCAGGTCTGTGTACTTGCCCTCCAGAGCTTGCACGTATGCTTCATACTGTTTCCACCTATTGCAGAGACAAAGAAAAAAAAGAATTTTCTGAAGCTCAGTTTACTAAATCAAGGCATCTCATTGCTAAAGTTTCAGAGCATACATTCATATCAGACAAAGTGTAAAGAGGGAATTACACAATAGCATAAGAGACTATTCCAGTTTTAAAAACGGGGCTTTTAATCATGGAAATAGTTAAATCCACTTTGCATCTCAAAATGATAAGGAGGTAGCTGTGTGTTACGACACTTAAAATTGACATCTTAAAACTTGTTGTGGTATTTTGGACAAACATTGGGATCAAACACTTATTACTTAGTAATCTGTTTAAAGAACCTAAGATACATCTCATTCTCAAAGTAGAACAATTCAAACAAAATTCTGTAACAAAAACCGTAACACAAAGACAACATTAAGTCGGCGACCAACTGAACAGCAAGACAAGCACCAGTGTATTACAATACACTAGAACAGGCAGTCTAGGTTAAGTAGTAATACCAGCACATTCAGAGTAAGACCACACTCTGATTATATTCATCAAACCGTTTAATAACTCTTTGAAGGCATGTAATTTAAACAATTCATCCACAGTCAGAAAACCTCACACTTAAATAGCACTGCATTTGATACAAACCATCAAACCAGTGGCAAATACAGTCTGCAGCAAAGCTTATCATGACATGCCTTACCAAGAAAGTTCACAGGATGGTGTTTTGGGGAGTTTCTGTTTGTTTTTAAAGAAGTACTTTGCTCCTATGTGTCTTCCTCATGATGGCATAATTCCACATTACAAAACAAATTCATCTAATAGCTTACCACTACAGAAGGGAAAGGTTTCTGTTCCATCCTCCCAACTGCCCTTTCTCATCGTAACTCATCATAATTGCTCTATTAACTCCCTAGCCTACAACACCACTATCTCAATCAAAACTGTAAAGTCTAACTCCAGATCATTTTTGACTGTTTAGTGAATTCATACAGCTTGTTAAAGGGTCTAAAAAGCATCAGATCTGTAACAGCAAGTAAGATCACATCACTGGGCAAAGTAAAAGTAAGCACAATATCTCCTCCTTCTATCGGGAACAAAATTCTGCATTCTCTTCAGCTGAACATGAAATTAACATTAACTCTCAAGCTCTGCAGAAAAGAGCAGTTGTATTCCCACTTAAGCCTTAAAATTATCTCTCTGCTCTAAAAAAAACATTGTTAGAAATAAAAGTTTCACCATCTGACCACTAAAAGTTCTACACTAGTTCAGGAGATTTCAATCCCCCAAAAGTATAGAATCACAGAATGGTTTGGGTTGGAAGGGACCTTCAAAGGTCATCCAGTCCAACCCCCCTGCAAAGAGCAGGGACATCTCCAACCAGATCAGGTTGCTCAGAGCCCCATCCAACCTGGCCTTGAATGTTTCCAGAGGTGGGGCATCCACCCCCTCTCTGGGCAACCTGTTCCAGTGTTCCACCACCCTCGTTGTAAAATTTTTTTCCTAATATCTAATCTAAATCTACCTCCCTCTATTTTGAAACCATTACCCCTAGTTCTGTCACAACAGGCCCTACTGAACAGCCTCTCCCCATCTTTCCTGTAGGCCCCCTTGAGGTACTGGCAGACCGCTATCAGGTCTCCCCGGAGTCTCCTCTTCTCCAGGCTGAACAGCCCCAACTCTCTCAGCCTGTCCTCATGGAAAAGGTGCTCCAGCCCTCTGATCAATAAAACTGAAACAGTCTACTAAATAGCAAACCTGGAAAGAAATAATCTAATTTTCACACAAAAGAATTACATGAAATAAAAGAACTGGTTTTCAAGTACAGCTGCAGAATTACTTGACTTCTAAATTACATCTCACAGCCTGAAAACAGTTAAGTCTACCAAAACTCTGACACCCATCCCAGTAATCGGAGCTCTAGAAAGAGGAAGTGAACTAAAGACCTGAAACACAAGTTAAGTAGATACAACAGACCACCAGTATGGGAAAGGGAAAAAAAAAACAAAAAAAACAAACAAAAAACCCAAAACAAACACCAAAAAAAAACCAAACAAAAACACACCACCACCATGAACCCAAACCAACTAACCATATAGCCTATGGTCACAAAGAATATCAGAGATAATACCTCCAAGTCAACTCTCAACAACTGCTAGTATAAATCCGAAGTTACAAAGTTGTAGCTTCTGAAGTCACGCAAAAGAAAAATAAGGAACTATGACAGAATGAAGCGTTTTAAAAAAACAAAGATGCTGAAGATCACTGACAATATTTTCAGTGCTCCAACTCAAAAAAGCCATTCAAAAAGTGACTCGCTGTAACTCCATGCTGATTGAAGTTTAACAAGAGCACTGTATTTCCTCAGACCTGCTTGCATACATCAGGGTGCTTCAGTGTTTTACAGACTAATGTCTAGGCTAAGCAATCACAGCAATACTGATCAGAATTTTAGCTGTGATCCACAGAGTGCTTTGTTATTGTATTCCGAGCTCTCCTTTCTTCAGAAGCTTTTATGCAGACAAAGTAGCTACTGCATTAAATAGAGGAGGGGAAAGATAAAGGAGATGAGTCCACAGCAACAAGTAATGAGGCAAGTAGAAGCTCCCAAGAGGCTGGACCAAAAGGCTTCTTGTTGATCCTGCTCACTCTAGTCAACAGAAGTTAAAATGGGCAAATCTAAATTAAGTACTTCATGGAAAAGAACAGTGAAATTGGGATTCACAGCACAGGCACTGTAAAAAGAATTAATGTTTTCAACATATGTATTTTACCAGTGCAATTGTACAATGATGATGATGCTTTATCTAAAAGATCAAAAGCAGATGATGCGTGCCCATATCTTAGAAAGCATTTGCCTCACCAAAGCATGGACCAAAAAAATGCATTCCAAAACTTAATGCAATAGCAGTCAACACATGCTTTTCTACGCCTGAAAGTATTAGAGACGCCTTTGATTAAAATAAGATATACATGTAAGTATTATATTTTATTCCAATCTACAAAGCCAGCAGTTAGTGTAGTAATTGCTAGTTTTACGTGAAATCGTAATTAAAAGGTGAACTTACTATAAATCCATTAAATATGCACCCCACTCAAAGAAAAAACAACAGCATTCAGAGGACTGCTTAACGCAAACAAATAAAATGGCATTTAAGTTTCCACTTCTGGGTATAATGGACAGTTATTCTCCTTAAATAAATCAAGCGATCATTTTGAGAGCAGAAGTTGCTTTGTCTATACACTAAGAAGATTCAACAGCAATATAGCTGTCAATAGCAAATTCCCTCCTGTCTCTGCATTAACACAGTTCAGCTGCTGATGTACTTTACCTCATGGGCATCTTCCATCACATTCTCTCTTAAATGTATGCTGGAAAAGATCTCTTCTATGGTGGCAACTAATCATTGAAAGTTACAGAAACTGATTACAGCTGGAAGCCTTTTTTGTTGTTGTTTTCACACGATCAGTCAGAAACCAAGTGGCACAGAATCTATGTTTGGATACTTTGACAGGAATTTTATAGCTGGCAGAAAGGGCACAGCTTTACAGACTTTGGAATTCACTAATTCCAAGGATAATACTGAGTACAGAAACTTTTATTAAAAGGTTCACAAGGCCTAAACTACATAACATCAAAGAAATATTTTTTCCTACTGTTTAAATACATTATCATTTATTATCCCACAAGAAGAGATACTCAAAAAAAGCCAGAAACAAGTTTTAAACGTATGGAGCCAGACTATTAACTTCCCCGGAAAGAACTGTCATCCCAGAAGTGGCTGGCAGGATAGCCTGCCCAGAAGAGGGAGTAGTTGATCACTAAGTGTTGCACTTGTATCTTCATATTTCTACACAGTTTAGTCTTTGTTCTATGAACTAGCAATATTTAACTTGAAAGACCCTAACAACACTAATAACTTAACAGTCTACAAAAAAGTCAAGAGCAAAAGTTTACCAAAAATGCACAGAGAAATTACTCCAGCAGATAAACAGATGACCCACGGATGCCTAGTTTAGTTAGCTCCTTGTTTATAAATCAGGAAATTCAGGTATACAGATACAAGATGGCTAGGTCAGTTTCTTTAACCAGGTGGCCTGTGTAACAGGATTGCCTATTATTTTTTCCACAGTGACACTTAAGCTTTCTAAAAGGTGAAAAAGACGGACAGGCTGCTCTTTATGCAAGTTCTAGGCAATGAAAAATTCCTTCTAACATTTTACTGTTAATATCTGAACATGCTAAGACGACTACTGTGCAGACTACAAAAACTTAAAACTTACTGTAGGAGTAAGGAGTTGACATTTTTCTTATGTTTAAAAATAACTTGCTATCTAGCAAGGAATGTAAGCAACCGTATCTCCTAAAGTTACAAGCGAAGAAAAAAAACTCCTACCAAATATTGTTCAGGATTTTATCTCTTTTAAAAAAGTGTTTGCTCCCAAACTATATACAAGATGAGAACTTTATGAGAGAGATATATCATGAAAAGGATAAAACAGTTTTTGAGAACAAGGATGTTAAAACCAGTGGAAGAGGGAGGTCACACATCTTCCAGTAAAAGTTCGCTAAAATGTTGAGATGGAAAAACTGCTTTTTACTTTACCTTAGGATGAGCTCGTCTCTAGGTAAAACCTTAAAATCTGCTTCACTAAGGCGAACCTATGGAGCAAAAGGAGAAGTACAAATTATCAAGCTGTCATGATTATGAGCAGGCAAGGGGGGCAGCACAAGTATTTTTAAACATACCTTCTTTGGGAGAGGTTCTTCATTCGTCATTGTGAACTCTAAAGGGGAAGGGGAAAAAAAGGTATTTTATTTAGTCTAGTTACCAGCGTGCATGAAATACTACACAAGTCAGAAACTTGTATTTCTAGTCTTAATTTTTTTTTTAATTTGTAATACAGACTACTATCAGTTCCACACAATGCAGAGCCAGAGTACAAAATAACACTAAGACAACTTTGCTGCTGTAATTTAGATACAAAGTCAACAGATGCACTTTTTCTAAAAGTTAACCAAAACATTCTTTATGTGTTTGAAAAGCCTATCAGTAATAATTTATTCCTACATAATCAAGCAAAACCACCCAACTTTGTCCATATTTGTTTAGATCAAACTAACATTTCACCTGTGCCTACTATCTAACTTTGTATTTTACTAGGTAGAGAATAATGAGGGTCTGAGGAAAGCATTTTATACTACTACTTCAGTACCTCTTTGGAATAAAAGTAAATCATTTGTGAACATTACCACTAACATTTGAGTTATGTCAAAATAACATGGTCTTCCAAGTACTTATTCTCTTCCTTCGAAGATTCTGATAAACAGGAAGTATTAAGCAGTTGTTTTAAAACTCTTGTGAATATGTTTAGGAAACGTAAGATGTCAAATAAATGACTTGGATACAACCTCAAATTCAATTCCTCTCCTGTGTATGTACCATAACAGGATTGCATTGTGCTAGGTTAAATATTCATATTTCCTTGAGTTACAGGAGATGCTGCCCTACCTCAAAAGGGTAATAGGTAGTATTTTCTACAACTATGATTACATCCGAAAAATTGAGCCCACAAAGATTACAAGCACACAAGTAACAATGAATGCAAGATTGACTAGCAGCACGCATCTTTGCAATATACTTTCCAACAGAAAAGTTGCATCTAATATTAAGATTCTGCAAGCTTGTAAAGCTGCTGTGATGTATGTATTCCAGGGAAAGGATGTGTCAGCTCCTTGGTTGTTAACACTTAGCTTCACAAAAACAATGCTCTAAATAGTTAAAAGACTATCTTCTCAAAAAAACTTTTACAGGCTTTCTTAGGTATTTTCACAACAACACCCAATGAACTAATTTAACTTTTCCAAATCCTAAGACAAACAAATCCTAAAATTGTTTGTGAATAAGACAAACACACACCAAATGAACTACAGCCTCTTCGGTCTATACTAACCACTGACAAACACTAAGCACTCCACCAAACAAGGCCCTAGTTAAAAAAAAAAGTTATCAAAAACACCACAATCCCCCTCCTGGAAAAAAAAACACATAAAACCCCATACCAAGTACAGCACACAGATAAAATAACTTCCAAGCCTCTCATAAAATAAAAATTGATGTTAGAACCCAGAGAAAGATTTACAAAAGCATTCAGTAGAAGCATCTCACTGATGAAGGGCAATTTCCCATTCCTAGTCTTAGTAACACACAGGCACTTAAGTGCTTCCCTCGACTAAGTAATCCCCCTACCTCCCTCCCTCTTGCAAACAAGCAGCTACTCAAAGCATTTTGTTTTAACTTCTGGATGTAGCTCCTTATTGTGTGACCAAAACCACCCCTTAAATATACCCAGGCACAAAAGGATAGAGGTACAAACTCAGTCATCCAAAATACCACAGAATAAGTTGAGATCACAGGGGGAATGCTCATAACACCTCCATTTAGATTGCCTACGTCTCCCACTGCAATTTTCCTAAAGATTTTTATAATCTTTTAACTCCTTCAGTATTTCAAAGTAGTTTTGAAGATCTCATTAAGATTTAAGTCCTTAACAGAGAAACATGCTTTTCAGCTGTCCCACAGAGCTACAGCTAACACTGATTAAGTTGCGCACAAAATGATGTCAAGTCACTATTTGAATGTTCCTCAGAAAAGTACGAGAAGCATACAAATATCAAAATAGGTGAGTTTCTCTGAAGACTTGGCTTGGGAACCCTGCAGCAGCATACAACAATTATAAACACTCGACTGCTGCCACAATCACAACTGAAAGAAATCAAAGGCTGATGCTCCATCTACAGGTTGTCTGCCTTGTATCTCCTGACCTCACACAAGGTTCCAGCACTCAGTTACCTGCAACAGCACCAGATGTGGCTACTCTAACCTCCATGCCCAGCACACCACCGTTTACAAAGTTACCTCCTGCTTTCAGCCAAGAGCAGGAAAGTGCTGAAGACTGAGGTTACAGGCCACAGCATTACAGAAGTTACTGTCTTACAGTCACCTATCACCACTTGTAGTGACAGAACCATACACTAAAAAAACCCTACACTAGCTAAAAATACTCTCCACGTTATTTTGGAAAAGCTACGTTGATCACATCCACAGATAAAACACTATCACTCTTCCTGTATCTGTGAACTTCCCCTCACTACTCCCATGCAACAGCTTTTTTGGTATCTACAGTAACTTACCAAAAGCTTACTAATTTATTACTGCTATATATTTCTACCATTGGGGTTTTTCAGAAACATCAAGAGCACCTATCTGACTACATCAGTTGTCACCGCGTGCCTTAGCTTTCCGTTCATTAACAGGTGAATTTGTATGCTACAGACAATAACACTGTAAAAGAAATGTTCATTCTTTGAATTTAATACAGTAACTCTTCAAGAAGGGTGCAGTAAGAGGTGCTTCTCATCACTTAACTCTCCTTTAAAAAAGATCGTATCTCCTATACATTAGAAATATTTTGCAAGAGCACGATGATGAGCTATTTTCTACCACAAAAAGAACCAACAAAACCAACATCCCTGTATAACTGACTGGAATTAGTATAATTGCATTTTGCGATTTATATATGAACCGCTTAACACTGTACTATGAAACTAAGCAGTTTCATGATTTGGGGGAAACAACAGCTTCTACATGCCACTTCTTCTGCATATCTGCTCCTGGCAACAAGCAATATAATACCATACTCCATACTTAAAATAACATTGTCACAGCCACTGATGGAATTTTTATGTAATCTCATCAAGCTTTAGGCTTTTACGGCAATTTAAATATGAAGAGAATTGAAATGCGGAAAGTGCATTTTAATTTGGGGAACTCCAGGAGAACTCTAGCCTGTATACCTTCTACTACCATCTTTAGAAAACATAGGATTTAAGGATTAAAAAAAAAAAAAAACTAAGAAACAGAGTAATTAAATAATATCAGGTATGCTGCTTTACGAGTTACACCTGAAGTAAATGCCACTTATTTTAACCATATGAAAAAAAAAGTTCCGTGGGGAAAACCCCAGCACAGGCTCCGGGCTCCCCAGTACATGCAAAAAAAAAAAAAAAAAGCTTCAGAATAACAGTCTGAGTGGGCAGACAGCGCACTCGCCTCA
>WHYT01017764.1:365227-381634 GCA_009806455.1 Tetrax tetrax
GGTGGGGGGATAGGTTGGTTTTTAAAAAAAAAAAAAAAAAAAATCCCCAAAGTGGCTAACAGCATATGTGTGGAAGTCTTTCCTTTGTTACAGCATCCCTTCTCTTGTGTTGGTCGTCTTGTAATTTTAACATCGTAAGTAATGATAACTCAGATTTTTAAGAGCAAGGCCTGCGTTTGCACTTATCTGCAAGACCTCTGATACCGCTTGCTTGGAGACAAATATTTTGGTTTAATGAAAATGTGGCTGATAGGGAATTGTTTGTTTTGAACTATCCCCTGCTTTCTTCAGGGTAATGATTAATCAGCAGAGTGATGGGGCAGGTTTGCATTTTAAAGACAGAGGAAGAAAATAAAGCAAACAATTATTTTTCTCTTAGTTAAAGCTGATCCAAATTCCTGCATATTTTTAGCTCGCTGAATGATGTGCTCTCCACATCCATTTCTTTGCATACAAAGAGCATTACTTTGGCCTGGGGAGATGCAGATAAAGAATGTTTTATTTGAATATAGCACTCCTACTCTTTCCATCAGGATTACAAGAAAGAATGGAAGCTTTCAGGACTGTCCTTGCATAATTGTGCTTTTGGTTTCCACGGGAACTTTTAGGGAAAGTTGTCTGTTCATGATGCACAGGAGATGTCAAAAAGAAGCCCTTCAGCGAGCAGCAATTTAAAGGAGCTCTCATCTTGGGCGTGTACAGCAGGCTAGCACTAGTTTGAAATTGAATAGATGGCATTTCATCCGACCTGCGGTCAAAAGCAGAGTTGTAGATGTAAAACTCTCAGAAGCAAGTCCCTGATCTTGCAGGTATTTTATTGATCAACAATACAAATGAGAGAGGTAACTGAGCTCCCGTTTACAGATTATCGCTGGGAGCTTCTCTGTCTACCAACTGAAAGTGGGAGCGAGCTCTACATTTTGGTGGAATCGGGGTACCTGTTGTGAAAAATGACAAGGCTAACTTCCTTTGTTTTTTAAGAACAAAGGAAAGATGCTGCCTGTTCCTGCAGGTGCCGGCCAGAACCCCGTTCGGCAGGCGAGCGTTGCGGCAGGAATCCCTTACTCTGTGCCCGCCTGGAGCTGCCAGATGATCTGCGGGTCAGGCTTGAAAGCGGTGTGTCTGGCTGCGCAGTCCATACTGACGGGAGACTCCAGCATCGTGGTCGCAGGAGGCATGGAAAGTATGAGCAAGGTAAAGCTAACGATTGCACTTGGCATTATGCAGACCTGCTGGGAGCAAACGGCCTTAAGTTATCTTATATTTCTAGGCTAATGCTCTGGAGGCAGATAGAAAGAGCAGCTGCAGTTTCTGCTCTCAGGAATGAATTGCAACAATTGACTACAGTAGCTTTTTTTTTTTTAAAAAAAAACAAAACAAAACCACCAGAAAACAGACCTGATACTGTAGCTACTGAGAACATGCCATGCAAACACACATCATATTTAAAATTCCATTTTCATTTCCATCTAGCCTTGTTGTGGTGAGTGATTTGCTTGTGACAGCTGGCAATAGACAAGGGTTTTTTTTGTGTTGCAAGAAGCCCAAAGAACAAATAACTGAAAATGTTACTGTTCACCAAGCAATCTGAGCTTGGAAAGGAAGCGAAGCGCTTTCCTTTCAAGGTGTTCATCCCAAGGCTGTATTGAGGAGTGGTGCTGGGTGGGTGATCTTACACCTAACAATGGGGTGACCTCTTCTTCTGGGGCTCGCTAGCTGCCCCTGCTGAGGGTGATATTGGTGTTCATTGGGAACCACCTAGCGCAGACTGGTAGGACTGGAATGTGTAGTCCCAGGGATGATTGATTCGGTCTGTAGAGAGAAAACACTTGCTGCTTGGTGATCTGCTGCTGGGGCAATGCACAGGCCGAACAGAGCATGCCGGCTGGCAGGCTCCGGAGGGAGAGACACAGCGGGCAGCCGGGGAGACTGCCGGGGTTTGAGGTAGCTATCTGCAGCTGCAAGGCAGGGATCTGTCTCTTCAGCCATCTGGCTGTATTGTGCACTAGAAATATAAAACATCTAACTCCTTTCAAAATACCTTCTTGCAGGCTCCTCATGTCATTCACATGAGAGCTGGGGTGAAAATGGGAGAGGCTTCCCTGCAGGACACTATCATCCTCGATGGCCTTACGGATGCTTTTTATCAGTATCATATGGGTATAACAGGTAAGCGGTGACAGTCCAGAACATGAAATGGTTAACTGGGGAGGGGGGAAGAATTCACTGACAGGAAATTTCAGAAATCTGCAAGTTTCAAATAAGGTGTTTCAAGCTGTCCTTAAGTTGTAGTCATGAAAGAGAAATAAATCCCTAATATTGAAAGGCATTGAAGACATTTTCTGCTTTCTTTGTAAAGCTACCATTTGGGGTTTTTTGTTTTGGGGGTGGGTTGGTTGGTTGGTTTGTTTGTTTGTTTTCTGTCTGAGCTAATCTCACTGCATCTCTCTTGCATCTGAGCAATTTAATTTAATTTCAGGAAAAATAAACCCTGCATGAAACTAACTGGAGCGTTCGACAGCACAGATTTACAGTGGGGAGGAATTATGTAAAGTGTACTGTAGATAGACATGGTTCTGCAACTTGAGGTTATCACACCCTGGATGGGATAGTTGGCCAACTGCATTTTCAGACCCCGCTAATGAAACGGAGTAACTTCAGAACTGTTCCCTCCTCTGAAGTAGCTGTAGAGAGATCTGAACATAATAATCCAGAGAAGCAATAAATTAGAAAAGCTTGTTTGCATATGTATTTAACTTCATATAACATCTGGGAGGAGATGTCCCACAGAAATTTCCACCCTCAAAATAAAATATAGTAGAGATTGTGAGCAAACAAATGAAGGAAATGGGAATGGAAACTGTTCAACAAGCTTAGCTGCTTGCTACAGCACACATTTGTGACTACTTTTGTGCTAACAATTTTGCAACTTAAAATTTTAGTGTTTCCTTATGGCAATTTGCATTTTGTTCCTATTTCAGCTGAAAATGTGGCCAATCAGTGGCAAGTCAGCAGAGGGGAACAAGACCAACTTGCTGTACAGTCACAAAACAGGGCAGAGGCAGCACAGAAAGCTGGCTATTTTACAAAAGAAATTGTTCCTGTTGTTGTACCTTCTAAAAAAGGTAGGTGTGAATGAGTAATGAGAGCTGGTTTTAAAGAAAAAATCTGTTTTCTACTATGCCTCCTGTAATCAGTGTACGGTTCCCAGTTCTACAGCCTTTTCTGTAAGCTGTTCTCTAAGGGTGTAGCCTGTTGCTCTCTTTTTCAATTTTCAGTGGTTATTTTTTTAAATAAGAGAGAAGCAATGCAAATGTGGAATAACTAAATGTAGCTCTCTGCAAATACTACTACTGTCTGTTTTATTGGAGGTGCGATTGCTACCCAGGCAAACCACTGACGTGTATTAGGTATGTTTTTCTTTAGCTCTCTTAGGGATATAAACAGACCTATTATGGTGCTTGAGCCAAAGGTCTACTTCTAGAGCAGGGGAAGTCCCCCAGATCCTTGTGAGGTGGGTGCAAAAACTGAATTTTCCAAACAGAAATCAAGAATCAATTGTTCGACATTTGCATTGAGTAGACCCAGTGGGAGAAGTTCTGACATTAAGCTGGCTACAAACTAGTGACAGGCTTTCCTGATACCAGTTTAATATTTAATGAAATGACATTTAACTACTCTTTGCAACAGGATTCCTACAAGTATCATTTGGAAGATAACCTTCTGCTCAGAAGAGAAGCTATTGGCTTAGGAGCAGCAAGAACAAGATCTGCTTTTGTATAACCAGGCAGCATTTTGTTAGTGTTTGTCTTGGAAACCCCAGCTGTCTGTCCTGCTGGAAGCAGCTGGAGGGAGCTTTAACAAATTCAGTTGGAAGCTGTCTCCGACAAAAAATGGCTTGTTGGTTAAAAGGAATATGGTGTCTATTCCTGATCAGCCTGTTGTTTGTGCTGGCTTTCTGATCGAGATATGTTTGTGTGTGAGGAGGCTCTCCTGTGAGTATAACGCTCTTATTTTGCAGGTCCTATAGAAGTTAAAACAGATGAATACCCTCGACATGGGAGCAACTTGGAAACCATGGCAAAGTTAAAGCCCTGTTTCCTGACAGACGGAACCGGGACAGTAACAGCAGCTAATGCTTCAGGTTGGTCCCTCCGGCTGAAACCAAAATGGATAAGAACAGTAGCTGCTTGTGGCTCAAGGCAGGGTCTCAGCGAGGGGTTGGGCTGCTGTGTGGTTGCTGCTGAATATATTTTGCAGAAAATTACAACGTTTTGGACAACATAGGTAGAACTCAAATAGAACTGTGGTGGAGGACTTCTTTACAGATGAGTTGTCTTAGCAGTACGAGTGTTTGGACAATAACAGCAATATTTGATACGCTGGAGCAAATAAAAACTACATCCTCTCTTTTTAAAACTAGCTGTCTAGTAGTTCCTAACACTGCAGGTCTGGACAAAAGAGAATTTAACAATTCATGTGTGAAAATGTTACTCCTCTGGGAGTAACTCTTCTGCCACGGGCAGCTTTGAAACGTCTTCCTTGGGTCCTGCTGCTGCCTCTTCCAAAGTCTACCTAATGAATCTCATGTGCTCCTTTTCCAGATTGTGCCTCAATTCTTCCACCTGCTGCTTTCCAAACAGAAGTCACAAAGCTATCACATTTACAGCCATTATAGATACCTGACCCATTTTAAGTGTTTGTGGCAGAGCTCAGACTTGGCTGATCTGAACGATACTGACCTAAGCGAGTAAAAGATTTGCCATTTTTGCTTTGTCTAGATTGTGAACTTTTGCAAGCAGGCAATGGTGGTACAGTATAAGCCATAAAGCCCAACAGGTAGATCCATACGAGTTGTTTGTCGTTCCACAGGTTTAAATGATGGAGCTGCAGCTGTAATTGTAATGAAGAAATCGGAAGCTGCTAGGAGAGGTCTCATGCCTTTGGCTCGGATTGTATCTTGGGCTCAGACAGGTATAGATCCGTCTATAATGGGAGTAGGGCCCATTTCAGCAATAAAGCAAGCTGTAAGTAATTATCTATCTACTTGTGTATCTATTGTTTAAAAACTCTTGCCTGTAATCGCTTTTGTTTTTCTGGCCTTGTCTTGTTTTTTTTTTCCATATTCTAAGGAAAACTTAGTAGAAAAAATAAACTAAATGAAAACAAGACTTAAAATAGCAGAGAGTGTATAAGATTAAGATTTCTAGTGCTACCAGGCTAGTGCCTACTTGTTGGGGAAAAAAAAAAAAGTAAATATATAGGTGTATCAATGGAGTACAGAACATAAACTAGTCAGGTTTGTGAAAGGCCACCCAGATAACCTTGGAGGCTAAAGATCAGATTTCCTGGATAAGTATACTAAACTTGTTTGGGGACAATTTGGTCCTGCCACGATATGGCCCTGGTGCTACGTCTGGCCAGGTTTATTTTCAGATCACTGCCTGATTGTAATTGCAGTAGTACAACACTGAGAGAAGAGCCAGTGAGTGCTCCTGCATTAGCAAACGGGATGGTGGCCTTTGTGCTTCAGTTTGCCCTGCGAAAGGGTTGGACCATGCCAACTGGATTCCTTTCAGATTAAACTAAACAAGGCGGCGCGCTCCAGAACCGCATCTAACGTTCTCGGACCATTATTGCACCCACCGGTGCGCTCTGTGTTCAGTCCAAAGGACACCGTTCTCAGATAAAATGCCCTGAGTGAGCGGCTCCTCGTGTGGTACCACGCTGCTTGCTAACACAGACGTAGCCCATGGCAATCCCAGCTGATTATTTGTTAAAACTGCTATGAAACTGAGCATGAAAAGTGCTCCTGTACAGCTGAGGATAGATTTGCTTTATTAATCCTTCTTAGTTTTATGTATACTGTCTACAGGCGTTCCTTTGTTCGTCTCTGAAATGTCCTGGCAATGTGTAAGCCTAACTTGAACTCACCAAAGCTCTTTGGCTTTTAACAGGAAAATCAGAACTGTGATGCTGAAGCTTTTCCTCACCAGATCTCAAACTGTTCTTTTACATCAAAGATACTATAAATGCATATACAAGACACATTTTTTAGTTTGAATTGTAGAACAGACAAGCTGTATTTAACTACCTATAATTTTATAGGTACTCTGAAAAAGGACACTCTTTCTTACAGTGAACTTCATAATGTGTCATCAAATACTTCACACCCTCCATATATTATGAGTTTATCTCTTCAGAATTTCATAATAGCACTTTATGGTGAGAGAATGATGAGGCCGTGTTGTAACAACGTAGTGAATCTTAAAAGACAAGGCTTTTCCCAGAAGGTGAAGAGTTTCCATAGCATCTATCTCTGTAACATCTAGCAGGACACCCTTCTCCTCAACTATAGTCTTGGAGATGCACCAGCCTGGCTGGCTGGTTGTGAAACATCATTGCTGCAGATAATTCTGCTGATAAAGCATTGTTAGAAACAAAGTGAGTGGAAGTAAAAAGGTGAATGTGTGAAACGCGCCTAAGCCTGTACCCAAGCAGGCAATTGCACCACAAGTTTCTCAAGTGAAAACATGAGCCACACTATCTTCCAAAATAGCCACCTGTGAAAAGCTTTCAGCTTAAAGGCAGGAGAGGCTGGACAAATTACAGTCGACACCCAGCACTAATAGTTGTTTCACTTTCCTGGGTAAAAATCTGTATTAAGCAGTGATCTCTGATGGAATCTGCCATGTGATGAAAAATGTGCTTTAATGTTTGAAAACACTGCTTGTTCTTCTCTTAAGGGCACTGCATACAGTGCGAGTACCACGATTGCATCACCACCAAGAGGTGTGTGAAATTAGTCAAGATTTTTTAAGAGCAGCAAGCATGTTACAGCACATTGTACTGACTTGCTGACACTGAAATTTTGCCTGTTGTCTTCAAGAACTGTCATCAAGCCTGGCTATAAAAATTTGTTTCAACTTTTTAGAAACAGTGGCTCCAAATCACCCAATTTAAGTCTTATAAAAAGCCTCCTCCAGTGCTGAGGAAAACATAGAAAATAATAAAGCCTCCATTTATTTTATTTTCTCAGATTGACAAAGCCAGCTGGACTCTGGAACAAGTTGATCTGTTTGAAATTAATGAAGCCTTTGCATCACTATCTGCTGCAATAGCCAAAGAACTGCAAATAAGTCTAGAAAAGGTAATGAATGTATCTGAGGCCATAATTAGTTTGCCTCCAATAATTAAAAGCTGTCCCATGCTGTGCACCTGGATTGTATTCAAAAGAGGTGAGAAAAGTCCTCTTGCAATCCCTTCGCTGTAAGCAAAGTCCTCTAAAGGACTATAACCAGTGAGGTAATTAACGTTGAAACTCAGCTAGTTAAACCATTTCTTAGCTTGACCTTCTGTATTTTTTTATTTTATTTTTTTTTAGATTAATATCCAAGGTGGAGCTATTGCTCTTGGCCACCCTCTCGGCGCCTCTGGCTGTCGCATCCTTGTTACTCTTCTACACGCACTTGAACGAACAGGGGGAAAACGCGGTGTTGCGGCTCTGTGTATAGGAGGCGGAATGGGAATAGCCATGTGCGTCGAGCGATGAATGTAAAGGAACAAAGAGCTCGTGCTAGCTAGCTTTGAAAGTTTACTAATGAACTTCTAATCATGGAGCTTACATTTGTCTGTTTTGCATAAAATTAAATAAGCTCATTCCATTACTTTTTGCCACTGTCATTGTCTTCGTGTAATTAGCAGCTACTGCAGGCGCTCTAGTTGTTAACACACGCTAAAGCTTAAATTCTCAATGCAAGGACCAACCGCGCTTTCGAAAATTAATTTGTTCACAAGAAAGTAGCAGCAGCATTCAACCACTTGTTTTATTAACATTTTAGTTACAAGAGTGGGAAATGTAAGTTAGACAAACATAAATAAAACCTAAGTTATTCTTCAAGTGCTCCAGAGTGAACTGCATCCTCGTAGCACCCTCTCTCTTCTTTAGTCTCAGGGTGCAGTTTAATAAGATCATCAATTCGAAGGATTGTAATTGCGGCTTCTGTTGCAAACTTCAGGCTCTTAGTTTTGACCATGGTTGGTTCAAAGACACCGGCTTGCTTGTTATCGCGAGGTTTTCCATTGATCAAGTCAAGACCAATCCTGCCAAGAAGAAATATTGTCAGGGAGGTAGAAAAAGTAGAGATACGGCAGGGAGTATGCTGTTTAACTCCTACTGGGTCCCCACCACACGAACACAGGACTGAAGGACAGAGGAGGTGAGGTCAGTGATAACCTATGCGCTTTTTACGTGCAAATCAGGGTCCAGTAAATTGGCAGAACAATTTCCCATCTAAGTCCCCAACCCCCTTCACTTCAATAGCCTTCCTACTGACAGCTACTTGCCATTTCAGATTTTTGCGATCTGGGTTAACTTGAGCCTCGTTGTGGAATGCTCTTAACTTCGCAACAAGATCTGTTGCATCCTGAGCAGCGTTCACTGCCAAGGTATTTGGAATTATTAAGAGAGACCTGGCAAATTCTGCTATTGCAAGTTGTTCACGGGATCCCTAGAAAGAAAAAAAGATTTTAAACCAATTGCTGCAACAAAAGAGGAAAAAATACAGCCATGATCAAGAGTGTCAATAGGAGGTAGGGGTTTTCACATGCAAAACTTATTTTTGGGCCAAAGAACAACACAGTCTAATTATCAGAGAAATAACTCCCATCCTCCATTTTAGAGAAGCATCTTACATTCTGTAAGATTAGGTTTTCATGAACCACAGAACTGACTTCTAGTAGAAGAAAGTAAATGCTTGAAAATTCACATTGTCTTAGTTTAACGCCTACACGTTGTTACTTCCTGGCACACGACTTACCATGCTGGTTGCGTAATTTTCAAGATATATTGAAAGTGCTGCCTCGACAGCACCACCACCTGGGACAACAGATTTGGATTCCAATACCCTTTTAACAACACACAGAGCATCATGTATAGAGCGTTCCATTTCGTCGCACATGAAGTCATTAGCTCCTCGTAAGATGATTGACGCTGAAGTACGAGCCTTTGTACTAGGGGAAAAAAAAAAAAGGAATCAGAAGGCAGCTGTGTTGAACAGAATATAAATTAACACTCTTCTTGCTAAAATTTTTCTTCTAAAGCTAAGTTCAGTTGAGCCAGATTCTTTTGATGTCTAAAAGAAACTCTTAACGTTGTTATGCACCCTTGCATATGTACATTCTAACTCAGTAAATTAATATTTTGATTTCTAACATGCAAGAACATAGTCTGAGTCTTCTAGAGAAAGCTACCTGACCAAACAACGTATGACAGACAAGACATTTTCCTATCCAATAATACCTAAATCTATTTTTTATAAAAGTTCTCTTCTGCATAGCCATCAAGTGAGCTAATAACCGCCAATATTACAGTATAAGCAGTCACGTAACTGCCACACAAGTGCCATGGTCAGAGTATTTCATTCACACACAAATGAGACTACAGGAAATTGAACACTTGAAGTTGAGAAGGGATATCGAAGTAGCGGAAAAGTAAATATCCAAGGTATGTTCTTGTTAAACAAACCGATACTCAAGTTCTCAGGTACCAGAGAGCAGTTACACACTAAACACTTCAAGGAAAAATAGCATGTGTGTGAACAGTTAATTTTTGCTCTTCTTCCTCATATATATATATATATATATATATATATAAAAGCTAAAATAATGTCTCTAGCAATGTAATAGTTTTACTGTAAATTTTAGAAAAAAAAATGTTTATAAGTGATTTTTAAAGTCTATCTAACCACCTGCTTGTCTCATACATTATGGCTGACAAAACTGTTGTCCAGCCCCAGCAGAAGAGATTACAAACTGATACTTTCACTTCCAATTTGTAGTGGAGTTGCAGACTCTCTCATGCATTTAACTCCTCATACTGCTGAGATAGCATAGAAGTAAATAAATGGGACTTTATCTCAAACTTAGTAGAAAATGTACACAAAGCTGAGTATTTTAAAAAGGATCCTTACTTCTTGATTAAAATCAGCTCATCATCACAGATTCTCTCTTGAATAACCTCTTCTGCCTGTCCCAGCATTAATGCCTCAAAACTCTCCTCACCTTCAAGGTTTGCAAGGGTTGAACATATGGTTGCTTTAACAAACAAATAAAAAAAGTGAAATTAGCATTCAATTCTGGCACATCCTTTGCCGACTTCCCAGAACAGGCATACAGAAAGACAAACAGAAATGGAAAACAGAACAAAAGCAGCGTAAGATTTTTCTTTAATGTAACAGCACTTCTAATTGTCAGGTAGCATTCAATATTCCACAGCTTATAATCAATACTGCTCTTTTTGCTCAACTCTTACAGCACTTGCTTTTCCACAGCTAGTACAAGCTCCTCTGCTTTAATGAAAGCATAATGAAAATGCTTTCTTGCAAGTTTAAGAATTGACTGATAAAATCTGTGTAGGACTAAAATTTTTTTTTCAGTATATATTTAATGATTTAGGATTCTTAATTTGTCTTGAACTATGTAAACAAGGTACTTAATACAACTGTCCAAACAGAGACTTACGAATGTGTGCTTAACAAAGACTTCTAAATACAGATTCTGGCTCCCATTTCCCAGTGCAAACCAGCATTTTTTTTTCCTGTTCTATAAATCATCAGCAGTCAGCTCCTACAGTAGTCATCTACTTTGACAAAATGGTCACCTAAAAGCAACAGTAAAGTTAAAACCTAACAAGAACGGCTCAGCTCTATTCATTCTCTCCTTGAATGGCTTGCATGTTAAGAAGCCGTGTTTTCAAAATTAGTTACTAATACCTGAAAAACAGCTTTTACTTAAAAAAGAGAGACAGATATCTTTACATATACATACCTCCAGATGCCTTAGCAATCCGCTTAAGGTCTTTCTTTACAACTCTTCGTACTGCCATAGCACCAGCATCCACAAAGTATTTCAGACACATATCATCAATACCTCCAGTGGTGAGAATAACATTGGCACCAGTGGCCAAAATCTTCTGGATCCTTTCTTTGGTAATATCTGATTCTCTGCAAGGATAAAGTCAAAGTTATAAAAATGTATTCACAAGTCTGCAATCACATTCTGTCAACCCATTTCCTGAAATCTTAATGCAGAGCCCTGCAAGGAGAAGGAACCATGGCACAAACGTACTTCGTTTCTTGTAAACTGACTTATTCCAGTTCTGCCTCCAGAAGTGAGGACTTTAATATTTGGTACTGTTGGGAAATATTAACATTTAAAACTGTCTCAGCTACTCAAGCTTCCACACACCTCTGCCTTATCTGGTCCAGCTTCTCAGGGTCTGAGATAACAACCTGAACACCAAGCTTCATTTTTGCTTTCTGCAGGCTGAAGTCAAGGCACGCAATCTTAGCATTAACTATTCTCTTGGTCATACCTGATGAGAGAGAACAAGAAAAACCCAAACATTTTGTCAAATCAAGTTAAGAGAATCAAGTTAGCATTAGAGATTAAAAGTAATGCTACTTTCACATTCTGTGATTTCAGATTTCTATTCCGTTTGCTTCTCTGCCTCCAGTTCTGCTCTAGTACAGAAAAATGCTATCAAAGACTGACACTGGCTCCTCACAAGGGAGGTGCTTATGTTCCAGAAGATCAGTGTTACCATGCTGATACGGAGCTAGGGAAACTCAGTAACTTACCAACAATTTGTGGATCACTACTAGCTAGCAGACCCCAGCCTAGAAACTAGTGGTTTTCTGTATTCGTTTTTAATTGTTCTGGAATTGAAAACCCACGCGATTTGCAAGTAATGCATTCAGTAAGAAGATCCACGTAGAATGACTAAGAGGACCAAGTTCACACAAAAGCTTTACGAAACATAGCGTGTCCTTACCCTGTGAGCCCACCACGCAGTTCAGAGCGTAACCGTTCACAAGGATGCTCTCTTTCTGGCTGCGGCCATGTGCCTTCAAAACATTAACCGAGTTGATGGGATACCGAGCCTGACCCTTCTGGTCTGTGTATTTAACGGCCAGTGCAGCATCCACCACCATATTAGCAAAGAAATCACCATCACTAAAATGCTGTTAAGGTTAAATAAAAAATGCCAGGGTTTTCTAGAACTATGAAGTAAAATGCAACCTTCCTTCCTCCAGTTTCACGCCCCAGGTACTTGAATTCTGTAACGCATTCTTCCATTCACACAACTCCTTGTCTACTCTCACTGACATGTTGTAGGGCAATGAAACACTGTTCAAGCCATTGTGATGCGCCTAACCAGGTTTAAATGAATTCATAAAGTCCAAACACGTTTTCCTACGCCACGTAACAGGACCTGTGAAATGTTTTTCACACTCTTGTTTATTAAAAATGACAGCTAGAATATTCTACCTCATTCATAAAACCTGCTGCAGTGATAGCTACTCAAGCTCTCCAATCAATCACTCTCACTGAAATAACTTCATCAAGTTAAAGGATACATTCCTATAATTTTAGAGGACATTGATGTTTTAGCAGCATTGATCAGGCACTCCCTGCCCAGTTCATCTGTGTTAATAATAAGATTTTCATTGATGTAGCGAACTGCTTCCCTGTAGAATAAAGACAAAGACTGGTAAAGAATTCTATCCCCACAAAGACAAAAACCTCACATGTTTTCAGCCCTTCTTAACGTTATCTCAGAGAACGCAGGGATGAAATCAATTAATCTTCTAGGATTGTAAAATGACATTTTTATGTGAGACTAGAGAAATTCAAAGTAAATAAAAAATTTTTTAAATCCCCGCTAACTTAAAAAAAAAATAATCCCAAATACACACTCAACCCAAAATACCATACCCACTTTGCACCACCAAGTCTGTGCTAAAGCAGAAATAAACAAAAAGCATGCTGCTATTGTATCTTAAAAATGCAACGTACTTCAATTGTATTAGTTTCTTACTTGCAAGCCAGTCGGTATCCACCAATAATGGAGGTAGGATGAATTTTCTGTTTCACTAGCTCATCTGCATTTTTCAGAAGTTCTGCAGCAATTATTACCTGTTTGAAATACAAACACTAAATACATGTATTCCACACAAGCAAAGTAACTACCTGTCACCAAGTGAAAAGTAGGATCGCAAATAGCTGTGGAAACAAGTACTTGCAATCAGGAATTACCGTTTCTGACATCAGGTAAAAGCCACCTAATTCTGTCCCCAACCCCAAGCTGTCAAAAGTCCCAGGCATGTTTTCAACACACAGCACCCCTGTTAGATCTAACACTTTAATTTCTCACAGCTGTTAAAAATTAAGAACTTTTATTCAGATTCTATCCTCAACCTTCAACAAAGAAAAGAAGAAAAATCTGCAGTAAGCAAATTTCATTTTAGAGTATCAGATGCATATGTAAACTACCACCTCTAAAAAACCACATCTAATTTCTTTATTCTGTAACCTACTTTAAAAAAACATTTATATTTAACGTACCACTGAGGTTGTTCCATCACCAACTTCTTTGTCTTGCAGGTCTGCCAGCTCACAAAGAACTTTTGCAGCTGGATGTTCCACTTCTAGCAGTTTCAGAATGGTTGCACCATCATTAGTAATGGTCACATCCTAATTTTTCAGAAATCCAGTGTTAATATGTAGTTCCGTTATGTTTTTACTGAAATTAATTACTAAAGTTAATTATTCATTATGAATGCCCATAAAATAACTATTTATACCAAATATTTACTGCTCCTTTTTAATCAGGAGTCCCATTCTGACAACACGAATCTTTCCAGTGCAGAATCTGCACTTTCCTTTTATCACAAAAGTATTTGTTACAGAAACTCCTCAAACAGTTTGCCCATACCAGATCAGCAGTAGGGCTCTAATACAGTATTTTATTACAGCAGTCAGTAAAACCGCAAACTATCCCCATTTGCTTGAAATACTTTAACCCCCACTTATACACTGAGCACGATGCCTACGGTAAGAAATACTCTCTTTGGCCAGTTTGGGTCACTGTACTGGTTATACCCCTCCCAGCTTCTTGCACCTGTGAAACCTGGGAAGCTGGAGAAATCCTTGATCTCTTTAGCAACAACTGATAACAACAGTGTGTTATCAACGTTCTTCACATACCAAATCCTGTACTAAATCCAAAATACAGCGGCCACTAGGAAGAAAATTAGCTCCGTCCCAGCTGAAACCAGGGCAGACCAATATTCCCAACTGGTGACAAGGACTTACATGTTAAAAGGAGACAACTGTGCTACGTAAACTACAGTACTAGATTAAATTAAAATCATGTAGTGTACATTACATGACAGCCAACATGCTCAATTTTGCTGAAGTTCTCCTCCCACCCCCTCTCAGCACCATGGAAAAAACATGAACGCACACATCAGACCTATGAAGCATCACAAGCAGAAGCACTTTTACACAGGAAACGAGTCCTCCTGACACTTTTTAAACAAAGCTTACTTACCCCAATATCATCCACTAACATCTTATCCAGACCAACTGGCCCAAGAGAACTCTTCACAATGTTGGCAATAGCAGATGCAGCAGTAACTGAATAAATGAAACAAAGAAGTTAGCTTTCCAACTTTAGTCTGAGTCAGGTTTACAAGAAAACGCACCAAGAACCCACGACTCAGAAACTTGAGATAAAGTGACCTAATTTAGGATTAGGTTTCAGCCTAGCTAAACTAGTAATGGCTTGCCAAACCTCACTCTTCCCTGCAAGCCAGTTTAGCTAACTAACCTGGCAAAACTAACCAGCAAAAGAACCCTTTTCTGCTGGCTTGTTAAGATGGAGGTCAGGAGAGCACTGGTGGCAGCCTAGCACTGCTTCCTTCGGCAGCAGCAAGTCATGCCATGCAACTTCACTCTCATTTACTCCTCAGTTCTAGGCAGATACAGAACAATGGTACCACCATGTCAATTAGTAACATATCTTTTTGCCCTGCTTAGGTCTGTGACTGAAACAAAACACTTAATCTGTAACTAAGTCGAGAAAGTAAAAAATGACCTTTTAGTCACCACTGAAGTAACACGAAACCTCTAATATATTGTTTAAAGGTTGTTCTGCCAACTTCATATAGGAAAAAGATACAATCAACCTTTTCCTTCAGACCGTGGCAAGTTTTTCTCTATCCCACAAGCATAGCCACTTAATCTGGAAATTGAAAAAGTGGTAGTATAATGGGAATAGTGACAACTCACACCTTCACTTCGAACTTCAAACAATATGGCTTGCTTTGTTTTGTTTTGAAGGAGTAATGGCAGTTTTGTTTAGCCAACTCTAGTTTTCTGAAAAGGCCGTTGTATCATCGAAGTCGCCATTATCACGTATCTCAGCCACAGATTTAGGTAATTCTCATTCTAACTATTCTGCCTAAAGCATCATCAGAACTGCACGACTCTCATGATCATCAGGAAGCAGGTCTTCACTTTCTTCCTTTGTCTTTTACCTACTAGGAAATTTAGATTACCCTCGGAATTTGCAGCTTTTTCCGAAAACTTAGGATAAAATCCTGAGACATAGGGAACGCTTTTGCGAATTCCAGATAGAGACACTCATCTTGAGGACGGTCCTCTTTCCGAAGCAGGTTATTTGCCTGTGCTGGTGAGCAGTAAACTTCTCCAGCCGCCCCTTCCCCACCAAGGTTCACCGCCCGGTCTGCAGGCCTTGCCAGCTCCCGCCCTGCGAGCTCGGGCCGGAACCGAGCCGGTCTCCCGTCAGCAGCCGCCCCCCTCCCCGTTTGTGCTTCTGCCAAGGAAAGGGACGCGGGATCACTTCGCCACCGAGACGCGGCGCGGGATCGCGCCGGCCTCGTCTCCTCGTGGAGACTGTGGAGAAGAAGGACTGCGAACTCACCCGCCCTCCCTCCCAACGGCTCCTTGCGGGCCGGGGCTGAAGGAAGCCGGCGGCAGGGCGAGGCCCTTCCCGGGGGGGAAGCAGAGGCCGGTAAGCACATGGCGGCGATACCGGCGGCGCCATCTTAGCTCCTTCCTGCCCCTCCCCTCGCCGCTCGCCGAGCCCCGGCCGGCAGCCCGCGGCCGTTACCGTTTTGCGTGCGGATCGTGTCGCCGCTGGTCCGCTCGCCGAAGACCGCCAGGGGCCCCTCCATCGCCGCCATCTTCCCGCCCGGCCGCCGCGCCGCAGGCAGAGGGCAGGCAGCGCGCGGAGCCGCGGAATGGCCAGCGGGCCGCAAGGCACGATGGGTACACAGCACCCTCCCCCTCCCGCCCCACCAGGAGATGGCGGCGGGGCGGGGGACGGCCCCGCGCGCCTCGGGGGCGGGGCCACGACCCGCCTGCCCAATCCAGGGGCGCGGTGCGGCCCCGCCTCAAGCCGCGATTGGTGCGTGCCGTCGAACAAAGCCGCCGCGCCGAAGGGAGGGGCAGGAGGACTTCCAGGAGGTTCTAGAAGGTGGCGGCGGATCCTGCGCATGCGCCGTGGGTCTTGCCGCCCCCCCCCCCCCCCCCCCCCCC
>WHYT01017764.1:397162-476155 GCA_009806455.1 Tetrax tetrax
TTTTTTTTTTTTTTTTTTTGTGTGTGTGTGTTTGTTTTGTTGTTGGGAAGAGGCGGGCACGCAGGCGCGGCGGGCCGGGGGCAGCGCGGAGGCCGCCATGGAGGTGGGGGCGGCCGGCTTCGAGCGGCGGCTGCCGCTGCTGCGGGAACGCGTCCGCAGCGCCGCTTTCCTGGGTGAGCCGGGGCCCGGGGCCGGCGGGGGCACGGGAACCGGCATGGAGGTGGGTTGGGTCGGGTCGGGTCGGGTCGGGTCGGGTCAGATAACGGGGCTGGTGCGCGGGGTTTTGGATCAGGCAGCGGAGGTGGGAAGGTGAAGGCCTCTCTCCGTTCCTCATCCTGCCGGGGGGGCGAAGGAGCCGGAGATTTTTCTCTTGAGCCTGACACAGCGGAGAGGGGTGTTTCAGGGGTCCTTGTCCTGATGCTGGTGGAATGTATGCTTTGTATTTCAGACTCTTTTTGTGTTCTTTCCACCTCAACAGCCCTCGACATGGAGTTTACTGGCTTGCATTCAACTTCCCTGCCAAACAACGAGCCCAGGTAAAGCCGTTGGACTGGAGATGTGAGGGAGCCTTGCTGCTCTACCTCGGGGAGAACAACCTGCGCGTTGGAAAACACCTTGTTTCCACTCCCCTCCCTACAATTTTGTTTTTGTCCGTAGCCTGTTTGATTCCCCTGCGGAGCGGTACCTGAAGGCCAGGCAGAGCGTTCAGCGCTTCACTGTTACTCAGCTTGGTGAGTGCTGTTCTGACACACAAAATCATCTCCTGAGGTCTTTGGCCAGCTGGCAGGCCCTGTAAGTAGCTCTGGTCTTAATTTGCTCATTACAGAGACATTAATTCGCTGTGGTTGGTTTTTTTCTCCCCCTCTGATGTTTAATGCTATCAACTTTTTAATATTTTACTTAATGTGAAGTCAGGTGGGCCATATGCTTTTTGCTGGTCTGAAGTTGTTTGTCTGTAAAGATTGCACATACGAATGCAGGGCTTTTAAAACAGAGGATACAAGCAAGTAGGTGACAGCAGCTTACATTCAAGGCTGTGTCATTTGATGTAGTGTATGAGTAAGGGGACTGTCAGAGGAAAATGAAGGCTAGTATTTCTGATATTCCTAGAATAATAATAAAGTCAACACAAGAAAGGGCCTGTGGTGGTGGTGGAGGGCTATTGACAGTTAAGAACCAGTCAGAGTCAAGAAACCAGCTCCAAAACTTTAAAATATTGTTCAAAGTCTTAGGCTATGTAAGATCTTCACGTGCTTTTTAGGGACTAATGGAAAAAAAAAAGAACCTATGTAGTAAAAAACATGTTTCAGTCCTCTGTGGTGCCTACCTCGTTCCAAATGCTTTTATAGTGTAGTCGGACCCGAGGACCTGCGTATGCATAGTTGAGGAGTTTCGTCACCAAATTCCCTCTTTTCACCCATTGCTCAGTCTATTTGCGGTTTAATTGGACTTTATTCCTTTTCCCACTTAGCACTAAAAGCTTCTCCCTGTTCAGCTCTCAGGGAGCTGGGGAGCGGCGGGGCAGTTGCTGTTAAGATTTGCACTGTGGCATTAGTGAACGGAAATGTACTCCATCAGGGGATCCCTAATCCCTTATCTAATTTTCACAGTATCCGTAGGCATCCAGCTAAACACTGCCATTTCAACAGAGGTTTCTCTCTCTTGCAGGACTGGCAATATTCTCAACTGAAAATTCAAACAAGTAAGTAAAAAAGCAGTTTTCTGTTACAACCAAGACAGTGCAGTTGAGGTTTTATGCAGAAGTCTCTGGGGAGGAGTAATTTCTTGTAATAATCTTCTAGAGAGGTTTTTGTTTTCCTTGTAGGTATGTGGTGCATTCATACAACTTTTTTCTGTTCCCCTCGACATTGGGAGTTACGGATGTCGAATTCACCCTCTCTGCATCTAGCATTCAGTTCCTGTCTCGTTATGGCTTTGACTATAATAAGGTAGGTAATCTCTCTGCCAGAAATCTAGAACAGAGGAAGTCTGCAATTACAGGAGAAATTAGGATTAATATCCCTAAATGCTACATTTCTGGGGTAAATAGCATCTTACTAAAGTATGAAGGCATTGTGTGGTTCATTATCAATGGGGAGAGCAAGCAGTGGTTTTTCTGAACTGCTGTAGAGGCAATAACCACGTCTCTGTCAGCCTAAGACAGGTTTTCCCACCCCAAAAAAAGAAAATCTGTCTCTGGTGAGCTGAGGAGAGAAGTGACGAAACAGACCCCAGGGGAAGTCTTTACTAGCCATGAAGGTGGGGAAGCCTCAGTTCACCTGCATCTTACATATTGCTACATTTCCCACAAAAGTCAGACTGTCTCTTCACCTAAGAGCACTATTGAGCAATTTTGGGTAGGAAGCATCATATCTTTACACTTGAAGTATCTCATTAAAGGAAAAGTAAAAGCAGAGCAAAAAAAAATTGGTTACAGTTGACAAAAATGCTCGATCCTCAATCCCTAAACATGTCTTCCTTTATATAAGAATGCATCTTGGATTATCTACAGTTTGTGTTTTTGAAGAGGATTGTCTGAGAATGAGGAACACCAGGATCTTCCAAATATATGCTGGGTTTTGGACCTGGCTAATTTGCTGATTTGCTGCAAAAAAAATCCAAAGGAGAGTAACCGACCTGGCTTTTTTTTTTTTTTCCCTTCTCAGTTCCTCAAAGATGGAATCCCATACATGAATGAAGTACAGGAGAAGATCCTTAGCCAGCGTCTCTCAACGGGTAGCTGGGAAGTCAGTGGGTGAGCGCTGTTCAGAGAGGTGGTTCCTCAGTACTGAGGGTATTGACAGCTCAACTTCCCTCGGATCACGATTTGTAGAAATGTTAAAGCCCGTTAACGCATCACCACCAGCATGCTGTGGTCTGTCTGAAGGAAGACTGAGATCACGGGATACAGTCTGAAGGGTTGGGTGAATGTTGGGAAGCGATGCTTTTGCATTCCCACAGCAAGGCACAAGGCTCCATCTGGAAAGAGGTTTTTCTCACACTCTGCCTCTTTCCCCCTGATCCTGGTGTAGTGCTCTGGGGAGGGATGCGCTGAAGAAGGCTATTGATGAAGTGACCTGTTGGATAGCAGCAGCAGAGGAAGAGGAGACTATGATTCTGCAGGATCTGAGTGGTATGAAACAGGGTGTCTCCCTTAGGCACCTGTGGGCTCTGAGTGGCTTCATCCCTTCTCCCGAACCTCTGGGGCTGCTGCTGTCCTTTGCTGCCTGTTCTGTTAAACTGCTCTGTTGAGAGCAAAAGCAACTGTGCCCATCCTGCCTTTACAACTCTTGGCCTCTGTCTGCACCTCAGTTCCTGTCAGGTATTAATCTCTGCACTCTGCTTTTCTGCTCCGTTGGGGTGGTGGGTCTTTCTGTGGTGGAAGTGGATGTCTAGGTGCTTGGAGCATGCTTTACAGTAACTGACTTCCATTTTGTGCTGCTTCAGAGCAGCAACTGGAGCACTTGTAGTTGCTCTGAATCAGGACAGCTTTCGACTTGTTTTAAATCCTGGGTGATCTGGTTTTTTTTTGTTTTCTTCCCCTTGGAGAACAGAAAGGTGGATCTCCTTTCCGAGTTTGATCCTTTTCACGTGGAGCAACAAGGAGCCCCTTGGAGACAAGTATATGGCAGTGCAGATAAACAGGCCACTTACCACCTGCTTTAGCTTTTGGGAGCACTATGGCAGAGCTGAGGAATTTCTGTGCTATTTTGGAGGAGTTGAGGGACAGGGAGTTGTAGCAGAGAATAGTTTGTACATTTGCTCACAGAAACCAAATCTTAATCCTTTCTGTCAAGAAATAAAATACAGAAAAGGTCAGGAAGGACAGAAAGTATTTAAGGCTTTGTCCATTGATGCTTTTTTTCAGAGTGTGAAATAGAGGGGGTGGGGAGTGTGTTGTGTTTGTTTCTGCTGCATCAGCTGTGGTAGATGTGCTACTGATAATTTAACAGGGTCTGGTAGTGGTGAGCACCTGTGACAACAAAGGCATTTATTTAAGTAAGCAAGCAGTGAGACTGATTTACGGTGTCTTTTTGCATGCTGCTCAGAAGAGGACTGGGTTAGTTCTTTGTCATCTGTGGGGAAAAATGCATTGGTACCTCTCATCTGTGCTTGGCTCCTGGATGTGCGGCTCTGAAACCTTCCAAAACCACAGTCTTTTTCAGAATAGTAGCCTTCCTCCCTCTTTCCACTGTGTCCTCACAAAAGCCTATTTGCCTGAAAATCTCACTGTAACCTTTCATTTTTGGCTTGGTTGTTTGGGGTGGTTTTTTTTTTTCTTTCCTGTCATTGTATATGGTAATGTACCAAGATCATCCACCCAGGAATATTTTCTGTACGCTGGGGGAGAAACATCTGGTCAGTCCTTCTGTCTAGAAAGATTTGTTCTCCTAAATAGGCTTGTCTGCGTGCCTGAAGTTTTTACTACTTTTTTTTTTCTGTGTTGTTGTTTTTTTTTTTTTTTTTTTTTTTTTTTTTTTTTTTTTGTGGTTTTCCTTTGCTGAGTTTTGCTGTGTAGTTGCTTTGAAGACTTTTACTCTGTTTTATGGCTTGCTGTTCTGCTGTTTGCTATTGCTATTTTACATTTGGTGCAGTATTTTGAGTTAAACCTATGGCTGTGGGCTTCTCAAAACATGAGTATGATACCAGTCAGTTGCTTAGAAGCAGGTTATAGAATTCTCTTTTTGCATTAGTACTATTTTAGTCTGATAACCAGTGTCAACATAGTGACAGATTTACCCAGCCTTCTCACCTGAAGCGTAGCCTTTGGAGACTCAGTTTG
The DNA here is from genome assembly GCA_009806455.1 of Tetrax tetrax. Taxonomy (NCBI): domain Eukaryota; kingdom Metazoa; phylum Chordata; class Aves; order Otidiformes; family Otididae; genus Tetrax; species Tetrax tetrax. Next base: position 401,946 of record WHYT01017764.1, read on the forward strand.
TGTGTTTGTTGTTTGTTTTTGATGCCATGAACTTAACATATTGGTGTAAAGTTAAATTGAATTATGTTCCCTTGTGCTCAAAAAAAACCAACTGGTAGGAACTGTCCTCTTAACAAGAGAAGCATTAATAAGAAGCCGTTAGAGCAGGTCTCTGGAGCACTGACCTCCATATGGAAGTGAAGTGAGACAGTCCTGAGGTCCCAGAGGATGCAGCCTTTCTCCATCCTTTGTAGCCTAGAAGCTGAACATGTCCTCAGCATTACGGAATCCAATTAAACAATCTACCTGCAGCTAGCATGGGAGCCTGGGATACCCATTGACTGTTCTTTTCAGGTAATGGTGAAAAAAGTGAGTCCACAGAATCGTTGGCTTCTGGAGAACTCTCCTTATGACTGCTGCCAGAAGGAGCAAATTCTCCTGTCTGCCCGGGGCTTCACCAACCTCTTCCAGACACTTGTTGAAGCCAAGAAGGTGAAGTCCCTCATCCCTACTCTTCTTTTTAATCTCTTTTTAATTTCCTACACTAGCTGTAGAGGGATGATAAAAGATAAAGTAGTTAAATGACTTAACTCATTCAGTGTGATCATCCTGTTTAGTTGTCAGTAAAACCGAGATGAATTCTTAGATTGTAGTCATGGTTAGAAAAAAAAAAGTGTTAAACGTTATGTCTTCTTGCTGACCAGGTCCCGCTCCCAAAGCATGCTCAGAATTATGGATCCAAACACTAGATTTCCCTGTGTCACTTTTCTGTTACTTCTGCAAACCAAATGCAGCCAGGGGAGAGGGACCAAGAACCCATTTTGCAATGTGTTTCTTATGTCGCTTGAGAAAATGCAGGTGTCTGCAATGTTGAAAATCTGTATGTTACGCAGCATGAGTCACCATCTAAGAAAGCTAAGCAGATTCTTGCTTTTTGGGCAAGTTATGCTCTTCAGCATGTGACAGACCAGTTTATTGGACCATGTGGACCATTGGTCTGATGACATGTGGAAATTCTTATGTTCTGTATGGAGACTATTGAATGAATTTCAGCTTCAGAAGACTGTGGATGATGCGCAGGCAAAGGCTGTCCCTCCCCTTGCGAGTGAGCCTGTAAATCTGATCGCTGGAAGGTTTTGCCAGTGTTCAGCTGAACTGAGAATCTATCTAGCTCCTTAGCTCCATGCAAACTAGAATGCTGCTGAAAAAATACACTCCTCAGAGTCCACAAGTCTGATTTCCACAGAGCAGTAGTCCTCTTGTGAGCTTTGCAGCCTGCATGACTTTTGGGTGAGCGTGTGTGGATGTTGTCCGCTGGCAGAAAGGATGACAGCTGTTGAGCATGCCTAAAATTGGTTATCTCTGAGCTCTCTTAAAAAAATATGCTCCAACGGGCTGTTTTGTTTGTATTCTTCCCATAGCCCCTGGTGGGACACAACATGCTTATGGACATGATGCATCTTCACGAGAAGTTCTACAAGCCCCTCCCAGGTAATGCTGTACGTGGCTGCTGTGCCCAGGCTGCCGCCTTCGCACGGGGGGTGAGAGAAAGAAGTGCAGTGGTCGTTCACCACCCCAGCTGCTTGCCGTGCTAATCACCTGTTCTGAGCTCCAGCCACTGGAGCGGTGCATCATTCCTAACGCTTCTCCTCTCTTGCTTGTTCATTTGAAATACCACTGGCTTTTCCTGTAGTTTTGCAATGTCTTTCTCTACGTGTGCTTTGCTTTCAGAAAGCTATGAGGAGTTTAAAAGGAACATTCACAACCTGTTTCCTGTCCTCATAGACACCAAGACTGTAACAAAATCCGTCTGGAAGGTGAGATGCAAAGGTCTTTTTGTTTGGAGTTAAAGCTTGTCTTTCACCCAAAAGAGAGGATCTTTTTCCTCAGTGCCCTGTGGTTACAGAGCTGTGACCAGTTCTCAGTGTTGCCCAGAGACATTCTGATTTAGGGGGCTCATTTAATGAATCAGCAGTACGTGAGCCCGCTTACCCCGAGGTCTGTCTGGGTTGGTTTTCTGACACGTTTTTCTTTTATAGCAATTCCCGTTTCCTCGAGTATCTAATCTTTTGGACGTGTATGCGGTTTTGTGCAGGTAAGTGGTGGACCTTCAGCAATCCCTTTGTTTTCTTGGGAAAGATATTTCAAAGTCAGTCATTTTCACTTCATATGTTCATACTTCCCTCCTCCCAAATCTTTTTTCATCTGGTTTCTTGTCTTTCTAAATTTAAGAGCAAAAGATTTGCTCATCTTTCTTACAAAGTAGTTGTGCAGTGAATTATTTGGTCTAAGTCGTTTCTCATATTGTACCACCATTACTTCATTGGTCACAAGTGTGGCTTGCAGACAGCCTTACATACAATTTTAGAGTTTTATGTTGCTTATGCTTCATATGTTCATACTTCCCTCCTCCCAAATCTTTTTTCATCTGGTTTCTTGTCTTTCTAAATTTAAGAGCAAAAGATTTGCTCATCTTTCTTACAAAGTAGTTGTGCAGTGAATTATTTGGTCTAAGTCGTTTCTCATATTGTACCACCATTACTTCATTGGTCACAAGTGTGGCTTGCAGACAGCCTTACATACAATTTTAGAGTTTTATGTTGCTTATGTTGTGTTACAAGATTAGTGAGTTTCAGTTCTCAGTGAAAATACACTAATTTAAAATGCTAGCTCCTGAGAAAGAGCTGAACGTAGCCCAAAGCAGTAAGTAAATACAATATTCAAATGGAGCATGTGAGTACACATCATGTCTCATGAGCTTAGCCATGATGTGGAAGAAGAGTTCTCTCTCTCTCTCTCTCTCTCTCTTTTTTTTTTTTTACACTTTTTTTTTGTGGATAAATTGTTTTCGTGTCAATTTTGCTAAGAAAATGAATATTTTCCCTCTTTCCCCTCATCCCCTTCTCCCAGGAATGAGATGCAAAATTAGCAATTATAAAAACAGTACTGGGATTCTGGTTTTTTTGTTGTTGTTGTTAGGTTGATTTAGCAATTTCGGACTGTAGATTCTCAGGAGTCCTTATGCTTATTTGTTCTTTCTTTTATTTCAGTCATGCTATGGGTATCTGTTTATTAATCTGTCATCCAGAAGTCCCCATTCAAATAGAACCATCTAGTCATCCCCTTTCCTTAGAGTTTTCCATTGATTTTCAGTTCCATTCACTTTTTTTTTTTTTTTTACGCAGTTAAAGCAGACTTGCTACTTAGAAGGTTTGATTGGGGGAAGAGATTGAGGAAGTTAGGAGTTAGTTTTCAGGAATAAAACTGGTAGATATTATTCAGCTAAGTATCTTAGCCTTTTCGTAGAATACTACCAAAGTTCTGTTTAAAGTCTTCAGTAGCTTTTTCTGAAATGAAGCCACAGGTCGGTAGAGAACAGTAACTTGTCTCTGACATAATGAGGAAAGACAAAAATCTTACACATCCACTTGTCTCCAGCAGCGACCTAAATCCCAAAGATCCAGCGTGGCCAGTGATAGCTCTTGCAAGTGACTGCTCAAGATATGGTATGTTCTTTAAGCAAATCTGTGAAGTCAGGCAGCTAAAAAGGGGTTTGTTTTACTCTGCGGATGTCCACGTCCCAAGCACGAGTGAATGCTAGTGGGTCGGCTGAATTTGCACCAAGCTGCTGATATACATTTTTGTGCAAACCCAAAGCCTGGACTCCCAAAATGTCACGTGTTCTGCATGTCTCTGGTATCTGTGGAGGGTCATGCAGGACAGGCTTGCATCCTGCTGCTGGCACCAATGGCATTTACGCTATGTTGGGCTGAACTGAGCCTGACTTGGGGCTGTGAAGAGTCAGTAGCCCTTGGAAGGGGCAAGGGGAGGTGGGAAACGGTGATCCTAGAATGGAAAATAGTGGGAGGTAATGGCAAGGAGGCCCCAAAAAGCAGCAAGAGCTCGTTGGCTCATGTGCAGGGTTAGGGGCACTGTGCGTGCAGCAGATTGTTGTGTTCAGTGTGTGGTGTGATCCTGGCTGCGAGGCAGACATTTCCTGGCTTCTCCTGGCAGTATGATCTCCTGCAGGGCAGGGCCTCCTGTGTCTTGAAATGGTTCCCATACCATCAGTAACATATACCACACAATTTGGTTTAGATCTTCCTTAAAGTTAATTTTTTTTTAATGTACATCTCTCTAAGTTTTTCAGCCATTCATGTATCTGCTGCCTTTTTGTTGGTCTCACTTTAAAATGCATGGTAGAAGCACAGACTTTCTATGGAGTATAAAGGTTTCAGGGTGAGGAAGGGAAACAGAGCTGGGGGGGGGGGAATGAAACTCCAGAACTGAACAGTCGATCTTATGAATGTTATGATTCTGCAGTGGAGCAGTTTCCACAGCGTATTAAAGGTGTTTTACTTTTTTTTTTACTTTGTTCGACATCATAGCTGAGAAGGAATCCCCTCACGAGGCAGGCTATGATGCATTTCTCTGTGGTTCAGGTAAAATACTTCTTAAACACTTCTTCAGAGTTTGTGTCGGGACTTGGCAATTCCTTTCCTGCTCTGTAGCTCGATTTCATGCTAAGAAATATTTGTTTATATATAGTCTGTTGCTCTTAGTAACTTAGCTGTGCTTTAGTGAGGTTTTTGCTTTCTATTAGTTATGTTTCTTTAGCTTTGTTCTAATGCCACCTTATTATTACTCCTTCTAGTTCTTCTGAAGTCAGCTCATTTGCTGCTATGCAGATCAACAGCGTGAGTGATGTTGAAACATTTACTGAAAATTGCATGACATGGATGGGTCCTACGGAAAACAGTCGTCAGTTCGCTCTGGCTGACTTTTTGTTTTGTAGGCTGGCCTTCCTTTTGGCTAAGAGGAAGTGTTATTGGAAATGTCACTGTTCTAATTAGATTTTTATTTTATAAATCTCAAAGTAGTAGCTTTATGTCAAAGCTGACATTTAAAAAATGAAATCAGGGGCCATGCGGTGGTTCAGAGGTTGGGAAATGGCATCATGACTCCTTTATCCTTGAACCAGCCCTCTAAAGTTCAGTTCACTTGGGTCAGGGTCAAATCATTTTCCATTAGTTTCCATTTTTGAAATCTGTGTGATTCAGTGCCTTCAGTTAAGTTCCTAAGAGGCAGCTGTTCAACTCCCTTCCCTTTGCTTGCAGCTTTTTGACTTCTGTTGAAGATACTAAGATATAAAATACCTATTTTGTCACTAGTTAAAGAGCTGCTTCAGGAGCTCTGTGCTCCAGAGACACTGTGCAGCAGGGCAGCACTGCAGAAACAAAACTTTGTTCCATTTTGTTTTCTGACGTAGTGGTGCAGTGGAGGCTGATCCTTCTTTCCCTCAGTATCTCACCGTGTTAGCCGAGTATCTGAACAAAGTGAATTTCATCCGAGGTGCTGTTTCGAGCATTGTGCGTATGAATCGCGGGTCTGCGCCCGGTTTGTGGGGTGTGTAGGTCAGTAGCCGAGTTGGTGGCTTCATTAGAGGAGAAAAATCCACCTTGGCAGAAGTTGCCATCGTACAAGTGGCACAGTTGACCTTTCAAAATGGCAAATGAGTTGAATTTCTGCTTTGTGAAACGTTTTAATATTGTTATCCTGTAAGATGACATTAGTCATGGTATTATGTTGCCGTCATTCTCTCTGCTCTGTAAGAGAGCTTGATGTTTCTCTAGTGGTTTCTCCATGGTAATCATGATTATTTGATTTTATGACTCATATTTAGAAGAATCTTGGGACAAAAGAAAAACAATTTTACACTAACAGCTGTGTTGTACAACCTGTCTTATTTATGTGTCACGTTTTTTGTATTTTCTAATTCTATCAGTAGTGCTTCTATAGTATTTCTGAACTCGAATATGTCTCAGTATTGTACATTTTCCAGAATTTTTCTGGGGAAGATGCTCCCTGCCAACATCCCCCTCTCTTGGTTGTCCAAGTCCGAGGCTGGCCAGGGCTGAATGAAAGGCAGATTTACCAGGAGTTTAAAGCTCTTTGTCGCTTTGATGTCAGACGGCTTTCAGAGAACCAGTTCATTCTGCTCTCCAATCAATTTAATCAGTAAGTGACCGAAAAGTCTTGACTTTCTGTCCCTTGATCCTCTTTGATGCAAGCCTTCATCCCACCCTCCCTCTGCTCTGACAGCTCTTAGATGAAGAGATTCCCGTCCTGAGCGGTGGGATGCTGTCAGCAGCCTGGCAGCCACAGCTGGTGACCTCTGCTTTCATTTCAGCGTCCGGCTCGTTCTGCGAGATTATAAGCATCACCCTCACCTGCGGGTTTCCGTCTATCGCCACTGGAGGCACTCTCCACGCGTGAACTGCCTGCTGCAGTGAGTTAGGGAAAATCACGGGAGTGGGGAGGGAGAAGGGCTGTCCTTTCGGCGTGCCCGGCCCTGTTACATCAGCAGTCTGCCCCTCTTTGGCAGTGTCCTTCTGGCAGCCCTTCAGGAGAACAAGGGGTCCAGAAGCAGGTTCACTTGCCCACTCTTGTGAGCTTTCGGCCCTGGGCAGCTGGACTTCAACCTCGGTCCTGATTAACTACGGACTGTTACCCCCTGGATAGCACAAAACCATGTCTGCTAACGTAACAGACAGAGGGCTGTCTCCAGGGGCTGGAGTGCTGGCTCTAGTAGGCTTGAGGAGAGAGAGGTAGAATCTCCCAGGTGTGGAATGGGTGTGATTTTTCTACAGCAGAGTCAAGCTCAGTAGGAGGAGAGAATTCCAGATTCAAAGTTCAGCCCTCTTGTGGAGTGGTGACAGCGATGCTCATGAAGGGTGAATTTCTGGCCTGACATGGCTTGGAAAAGAACCTCAGTGCTTAATAAGAATAAAATTAAGCCCTAAATATAAGTAGCCTAACAGCATTTTCTTATTCTTGCCCTCAGAGTCTCTGGTATTGTGGCACTGTGGTCTCTCTTGGCCTTTGTACTTGGAGGAGCTCCTTCATTCTAAAGGACTGCCTTACAGAGGAGACACGAGGAACACAGATCTTATTTTTTTGTTTGTCTATGTTTTGTTTTGTTTCACTTAATTCAATAAACTACGAGCAAAAAAAAAAGCCTGTCAAACCATGACTAGTGTTTTTAATTGCTTTCTTGAAAATGTACTTTTGAAGAGGACATGTTGGTTTCCAATTTGTGGTGTTGTGTGATCTGTTCAAAGCACAGTCCCCTCCTGAAGAGGGAGAGGTGGTTCTTTCAATGCCTAATTTACTCTGACCCTCTGTTGGTTCTTTACAGCTATTCATAACCACAGTTTGTTCCCGGTGCTGCATAAAACACATTTCTGATGAAGTTTGGAAGTTACGAAATGAAAGGGGCTGTTTTTAGCTTCAGTTGCGAAGCGGGGGAAATGTCACTTTACCAAATGAAAATGGGCAGAGTTGATGGAGAAACCACTCTTGGGGCTCACGAAGGGTTCTGGGGAATAGTAAATAATTTACAGTGCCGTGCAGTGGTATTTTCGGTGGCAGAGCTGAGGATAGACACAGGTAAGTGGAATGTATCAGCTTCCAGTTTGTAGAATATACACAGGTCAGGTGAGGTGGCACACATCTCTGCTTCTGGTGCACAGCATGTGAGCAGTCCCTTATCCAAAAATGCCATGAGGCATTCTTTGTTGATCAGTTTCTCAGATATAGCTGGAGTATTTGTCAGTCCAGGGACTGTGGTCTTCAGAAATTTTTCTTACTAATTTCCCTCTCGTCTTAAAAATAACCTCTTGGTCCATGTTTTCCCTAGATTTCAGTAGTCAGACCCAGTTGGATGTGGCACGTGATCATCTAATACATAGAATCTGCCTTTAGTCAGCTGTAAGATGGGAGTTGCTGCAGGGACCCTAAAGCAGCAGCGTGGTATTGCGCTCTGCCTGAAGGTCACGTGCTCTCTGCTTCTAACGGTTTGCTGCTTTGCCGCTCTTTAGGAGAAAAGGGCAGTGGCTCTTCAGATGTGGCTCTTGAGTTCTGCACGGCTTGTGGTTTATAGCTCTTATTTCATAAGCCAGCTCCTAGACAGATAAGTAACTGACTTCTCGATGACTTTATTTTTTTTCGTAACCCCTTCAGTGACAGCGTTCTCTTTCGCAGTGTTCCTTCAAATACCAGTGTAAGTGTCTCTCTGTTTATTCTGTAAAGTTTTTTTTGTCTTTTGGCATCATTAGACACCCCCTTCGTGTCGAGGAGAGCACAGGCTCTGTGTATTGTGTAGACCTGGGAAATTTTCTCTGGCTGTTACATACAGTAGCATGAATTTTCCCATAAAAACCCTCTTCTTGGCTTATGGTTTGGGAAACGTAGTACCTTTGTTCTCTGAGGTGCAGATTCAGCCACCTACTTAAACATGGGGAGATGCAGCCTCGCATCTAACCTTTACAGTCTGGGGATCATGAAAATATAGATGTTACCTTTGAGAAGCGCAGCAGTTTTTAACAGAGCATGTACTTTGAAGGAACAAAGAAATTGTTCTGTCTTTACATTTTGCTCCCTTCCTCCCATTTTCTTCTCCGAGTGGCACACAGACAAAAAATGAATTCGTTCCCTGCACTACTGTTCTCTCTCTTGGTTCACCCTCTAAAGAAATGCACTTCCCTGTGGAAGAAAGCAGAGATCCTTTCACCCCTTTTTGAGAAACAGCCCATGGGGCTGACCATGCCTTCTGCCTTTCCAAGGGACGGACGTACTTCATGGAGCAACATAGCGTAGTGAAGCAAGAGACTTGGCTTTCCTGCATGAGAGCGAACTTACAAATAACAATTTGTGTAGAGTTATGAGATATTCCTACAATACATCAGTTACATTTACATGCAGAGTAAATACATGAAGAAGAAATGGGAGCGGGTTGAGTATATTCTGATCTCACTCCTAGGGGAGGATTTACAGAAACAGCTTGCCTGTCTGTAATAACCTAGGGTCACTTGCTGCTCAGAGCCTTTTAAAGACATCAGTCAGATGTACTAGGAGTCAATTCCCATGAAATGGGTTGAAATGGGTTAGCTGGGGCCAGTCTAACAGATCAGAGCAGCAGCTTTCAGCTCTGGGAACAGATTTACAAGTTTTTCTGCAGGGCTGCAGATCAAGACAAAAATCTCCCTGAGCATGCCAGGCTGGCCACTCCGACCTCAGCTATGGCTTTTGCCCTAGATGAGGGAATTAATTGAAGCTGGAAGTATCGAAAGTAGTTCAGGTTATGCCTGTTCCTGCGTCTCTTCTGCAAGGAGTGGGAGGTACTTTTGATCCTTTTGAAGCCAATCCAAGGTGGTACAACCTGCCTCGTAACTCCGGCTCTGAAGGGGTGCATGTCAAAGCTGCTGAGCGCTCTGAGGGTTGATGGTTCGGAAAATCAAGCCTGCCTCCCTAAGACAGTGGTAAAACCACAGAGAAGACCCTAGCAACAGTTACAGGACACCTGCTTCTCAGCGCTATGAGAAACTTGTACTTCAGCTGTAAGGCTTGAAAGGATAATTCCAACCCTTAATGAAACATGTTCGCATTTAGGTTGCAAAGGTGTGCATTAAAAATAGAACACTACAAATAGAACACCGTGGATCAGAATATATCTATTTCCAAGAACAATTTGATTTTTGATACATTTACTTTTTTTTTTTCACATGTTCAAGATTCAATATGTGTTTTTTGAGATAACATCTCCACTCCAGTGGGAAGCCTCTTAGGGCACCTCCTGTTGCTGAACACCCAGAGTGGAAGTCTTGCAATGGAGGATCTCAGTATTGTCTCAGATTAAAAGATCATTACACTAGAGCGTTGTTGAGAAATTTTATTTTTATCATTAATTTTGGAAAAAAAAAAACAAAAAAAAATAAAAAAACACCACTCTTCAATTATGCAAAAAATCTATGGATCCATACATGGAAAACACAAAACTATCTTTAAATATTCCTTAAAATATCGTTCTTGCTGCTTGGGGCTTCAGCAGTGATATGCTAAATGCACAGTGGCATTGGAGGAGAGCAGGATTTACCTCTCTTTGAAGTCAAGGTGTTCTTTTTATACAGAAGAAAATTTTATATGCTCCTGTTTTCTAATTAATCAATGATTCTTCTTAGTATTATGCATCCATTCAATGTACATCATAGCTGAAAACCTTGGTGCATCTTGGAATGGCGAGGTTGCTGCAGAAACTACCTTGTTCAAGTTTGTAGTTTTAACTGGATTTAACAAAACCAGTACTTCCAAGCAACTTCTCAGCCAGGTGAGCATAAAGGCATGAACAGACAGGTGTTTCGCCAAAGGCAAGATGGAGATTGGGCTCCTGCACCCCCTCCTCCCCATGTAGGACCCCCTCCAGACACAGAACTGATGGACGCTGCTTCTCCTGTTTCTGGAGCCAGTGTGCTAACCCATAAACCTATGTAAGACCCTCTCCAGCCAGGCTTTAAAAGAAAATGGCAACAGCAAGTCTGTTAGCAAAGAACCTAATGCCAGTGCTGTAAGTTAGGCTTGCTTTTAAAATACCTGAGATGGAAATCTGCAAGAGGTAATGGTTACAATGCAGGAGAAATACATGGTGTCCTGGCAGAAACACATCCAGTTAAATAGGAAAAAAAAAGCACTACTTAAAAACATGAAAAGGGATTATTCAGCACCACCCAGGCACACACAAATTCAGGAAATCCTAAAATGGTTCTAAGTCTGGACCTGGTCCCACTCACTGACACCCCTGGAGCTCACCTGCGTTTCTAAGCAGTGGACGAGTAACTGGCAATCCTCATTCTCTATTTTGAAGTAATACAAACTGTTTCATTTGTTCCATAAAACTTGGCAGTAGTGATCTGACAGAGCTGTGGCTGGAGCTTGCTCTAAAAGATGCTGCTAGAAATTTCTGCTTTGCCTCCGGCTTTTGATTCCCAAAGATCGTGCCGTCTAGAACTTCTCATTGTTTCTCAATTGCTTGCTTACAAGTGCAGCCAGCGTAACCAAAACAGGCAGCCATTCACTTGCCCACTGGAACTCCTCTGTCCTGTGCAGGAGGAAACACATACGACAGATTTCACCATTCCTACATAAATAGGAGGATTCGCAAACCCACAGGCTCCCACAGCTGCCTGCAGTGCTCAAAACCTGCCCCCTCCCCTGGGATGCGGGACTGAAGCAGCTTGATGCGATTATTCCATAGGGCCACTGGGTCATGGGAACCCACGCCACAGGAGACTTGCTGGGCTCCTGGGCCTCCCCCGAAATCTCCAGCAGCTGGGCAGCCCCCAGGGGATGGGCTGGGGCTGGCTGGGGTGTCCGGGGGCTGCCTGTGGCATCCCTGTGGAGAGGGGATGCTCTTGCTCTGCAGCTTGCGTGGATGAATATCCTTCATGTACATAACTTAGCACAAGAGAAGAGCGTGGTGATGGGGGACAGAAATGCGACCGGAGCTCTTCCTAATCCCATAGGCGCCTGTCACCATCTTTAGACTCCCAAATACTGATTCCACACCTGCTCCCTGCTGAGCTCAGCCTCCCTCACCCCTGTCTCCGGCAGCGTTACTGCTGGAGGAGGCACCTGGAGGAACATATCCTGGCCACTGGAGGCTGCCGGCCCAGGGCAGGGCTGCCACTGCGCAGGAGCTGGGAACCTGCAGCAAGGGTCAGTGTTTCTTTCCTGCTGCTCTCCTCCTCCAGCTCTGAGATATAAAAACGAACGAAGCTTTCTTCATAAGTAGGGATTTCCTCCTCCCCAAATTCTTTTCCTAGCGTAGGGATGGTGCTCTGCTCCATCTGTGGCAAGCCACAGTTGCCTCACTCCGCACCCAGCTCTCCATGAGTGCCAGACCCAGCCTGGACCCGTGCCGGTGCCCCAGTACTGGGCAGCCTGCCCGTCCTCGGTCCCTCCGCGCTGGAGCTGCTCTCCTTGCCCCCTTCCGTCTGCTCAGCCGGCTTCTTCAGTCTGGAGCTGGGGGGAAATTTCCCTCGAATCACTCTGGCAGGGACCCTGCATGATTTTAGTTTTCTTTTGTAGCCGGGGAAGGGTGCCTACCTGGTAAGGCTTTTTTTGAATATATTTTGCTTCCTTCACTCCCTACCCCTGCAATACCCGAGCGGCAGCTTCCCGTCCTGTAGCTGCTTGCATCCCATTGTTTGAGATGTGAAATGTTCTGTCTCATTGAAGTTTTGAGGATTTAGTCAGTTTTTTTCAAGAAATCTCAAATCCATCCACAAATTGAGTTTTCATGACAAAAATAGAGCTTTTTTTTTTTTTTTTTTTAAAAAAAAGGATGATTCGCTTTAACTTTTCAAAAACTGATTTTCTTTGACAATGGGAAAGTGTTTTGGTTTTGTCACACCACAGGTCTGACAACAACCCCTGCTGCTTGTTTCACCTCCACTTCAAATCTGCTTGCGCTGAAGACTGCAAAATCTTCCTCGGTAATCTCATGTAGTGACTTGCTGCCTTCGTAAGTCTGACAAATATACCTACCTGCAAAGTGGACCTCGGAAGGGTCTTGTAACTAAACCCCTGGCTGTTTCTGTTCTCACCTTGGTCTCCCTGTCCCATCCTTTCAGACTCTCTGAAGTGCTCTCTGCACAGCTTCTCATCTTCCTCCATCCCCTGACACGTGGCGGGGAGAGATCAGGCGGTTAGCACTGCCGATGGTGACGCTGAACGAAGCAGAAACGCAAACGAGCCTGAACAGTAGGGATATAGGAAGTCTGCGTTTCACAGTGCATGCGAGTCTGACAGGCACGGTGAAGATGAGGAATGACAAAATGGTGGCAACGATGGCGATGTCAAAGCTCATTTGGGGGCCCTGCTGTGGAGGCCTCTTTTGGACAGTGATGATCAAATCAAACTAGAGAGAACCTCAAGGCCGGTAAAAATTAGGAAATTTGTGACAAGTGTGGAAATAATTATTGCATTGCTGCTCCCAAAGCCCTCGGCAAGCAGAGCTTGCGAGTCCTTCATTTAGCAAAATCCTTCATCCCACTGAGCAGGCAGGACAGGCTCCAAAGGAGAGTATGCGTGCGGAATGAGAGTGGCTCATGCTAACTCAGGGAACAGGATCCTCAGGCACTGCCAGCTGTTGAAAGGAAGGGACCAGCACCAGACCCAGCGGAGAAAACACCCAGCACCAAGCTGACACGGCTAAGGAGCTCCCCTGAAAGAGGTGGCGGCAGGTCCATGAGTGCTGGTGTGGAGATCACATTGGCCATGGCCAGGTTTAGGACACATACAGTAAATTCGCTCCTCTTTATCCTGGAGCACAGAAACCAGAGGATGTCACCATTCCCACTGAATTCCAAAGTGGCAGTGGGAAGGGGAAGCACTCACCTGACAAAGACTGCCTTCAGAAAGGACATGCTCCTTCTCAGCCTTTGGATTCAGTCTTGTTGGTCTTTGCTGGGCCTCTAATGAGGGACAACACTGTGTTTGACTCTGCCATGGTGTCACCCCAAGTGTGAGCTCTTTTCTGTCGCAAACGGGGATGTTCTGACATCAGTTTGCATTACTGAAGCTGATGGGAAAATACCAGCATCCTCTCATCAAAAAGCTTAAAAGATCACAGGTATTATAATTCAGAGGGATTGCAAAGAACTTTATTTCTCATTAGTCCAATGTATTAGGAACAGAATAGGGCCTCTGAATGTTCCTTTAATTAAGCAAATGACTTCACCAAAGGAGAGATGCATTAATCAAACACCTCAGAGTTACAGCCAATATGCATTTTGTCCTGCATATTCTATGACAGCTGTTTTAGTGAGTGATCCCCAAATTCCCATTACAGCAGGGTTACGAAGATCTCAGCTCAGGCTGGAAAAGGGGGAGGTAAAAATAGTTTCTTGCAGAGAGAAAGCAAGGGAGGACTTCTGCAAAGGTTCGAAATAAAATTCTGCAAGTGTAAATGTCCAAGCTGGCAGTACTGAGCTGATGGCACAGCAGAGATTCTCTTTTAAATAGCACCACAGGCAAAGAAATAACTAGAAAAAAAGAAATACGATGTGGGCCTACTCATCTTACTTTTGTGGATGAGTATTGGGAATCCAGAGCCCCAGATCAATGAAGGGTGCTGCTTCTCTTGCGACAAAGGCCCAGTAAATGTGACCATGTTAGCAAATCATCTATTTGCTAATCATCTATTACCATGTGCTCAGTCAGCTACTAAGAACTTTTCATGGAAACCAATCTGATAAAATCATAACTATCATCAGAGAAAAAAAAATCGCCACAGCTAGATAAAGTCTTGTTTATGTAGCTGAAAAGTTTGTAATTTTTTAGAGCACATAAAGTCATTAACCAAAATTATTTGTGTCCCTCTGTGTTAAAATGGCAATTAATGCATTGTGTTAGTACATAAATACACACAAGTATATAGACCTGACTCACGGAATCCTTCAGTTTTGCACCTTTTGCTATCTAGTGTAATTTGCTCGTATTTATATAGGCTTGGAGAAAAAGTACCAAGTGCAAAGTACCAAGCATCTTTTATCCTGTTTATGGTAGTGACAGCTGATAACGTTCAATGCTTTGTGGGACGACGGCCTACATTTTCCACCAGTCATGAACTTCATTGTAACTTATCTCCAAGGATCGAACTGGGGGTGCAACACCGATCCCTCCAGCTCTGGTGTGCTGATTTCAGTTGCTCTCTCTATCCAACAGAAAAAGAGGGGAGCTTGTTGGTGTCACAGGCTTGTGGTCCCTGCCCTCAGCCGCGACCTCCATACCTCCATCATGAGGAAGGGGGTGGCCCTGACCTTCCCCGGTGCGTCCTGGGTTATCTCCTGTCAACAAGGGCGAAGCACCAACTTGTTGGTCTGCCTTTAGATAGCTAGAAGGGAATACCCAGGGGGGGTTTAAAAATACGGAAATAAGAATAAAACCCTACCATTGCTCTTTTAAAACGAGACTATGAAAACTGGAAAAAAAACCAACCAAGTTTGGGATGAAATCTCTATTCTGGTGCATTTGGTCTCTGAATTTTGAATGAAATGGCAAAAAACCCTTTAGGACGTTTAAATACTTCTCTGTATACTCCATTAATTAAAAAGACTCAGAAAAATTTGAGTACTGGATGGCATTGATTTAAAACAACAAGCCAACCAGTATTACAATTCAAATTACTTTTCTCCTTTCGTAAGCGAAGCAGGCCAGGAGGCATTTGCTAAGACGCTTACAGCGCCCAAACCTACCATCCCCGTGATGTCCTTGCTGGGTCAGAACGTGAGCCTTGTGGCAGCCTCACGTGCTTTTTCTGCTCCTTTAGAGGAGGAGCTGCAGGCACAAGGGGGTAGGTCCACTTGCTATCGCAATTGTTTCAGGCTGCTCTGGTCTCCAGGGAATCGCAGGAGGTGGCCTCCTTCTTTCTCAGACAACTCTCTCACTTGCAAGACTTGCAAAACAAAGCAAATAGGATGCTGAAGGCTCCACTGGTCGTACAGGAATGGAAAGTCCCAGACATACCCATGAACTAAATTAAAGCTAAATAAGCAGATTTTATTAATACCACTGCTGCAGACATGGCGCTCAAATCCAGGATTCCCAAGAGCAGAACAGATGCAAAGGAGAATATACTGATTTTTTTTTTGCACTGAACTGAAGCAAGATGATTAATGTGCTGAAGTAAGAGGGAACACAGGACTAGAAGTGAGCTTTTACTTTTCAAAGCCCCATTTATTGTTATTATATATTAAAAAAATATATTTAAGTTGACCATACTCCTTCCTAAAAATATTCAGGATTTTCTGCCCATTCTTCTCCCAGCTTGTCCAGAAGCTGCGGTCCTCTGATGACCAGATCCGTTTCCAGCCCAGACGTACCGTCACATTAGAGGTGATACGATCTCGTCAGCCAGGCCAAAGTGCTCTGACACTTTTAGATAATGTCTGACATAAGTAACCACATCATTTCCTAACTGGAGGAAAAAAAAAAGTGCTTCGCAGGCAGTTGTCTTCATTTTTTCAGGGCAAAAATAAAAGTCAAGATTCAAGCAAGTTTCAATCTGGGTCCTGTTTGCAGTCAAGCCAAGGGGTGAACTTTGCCGGATGTTTTGATGGGAGCTGCCATGGTAATTAAAATGTTGAAGATACATGCTTAAAAATAATTACTTTTCTCTTGAATAATTCCAGTATGCTATTTTTTGAGGAAAATTGGTAGTTGTGGATGTGAAGAATTGCATGCGCTCAATGGCAGCCACCGTGCTTGTGGTGAGGGGAACCCTGGCTAATCCAGGTCATGACTTCTTGGCCAAGCAGGTCAGTGATGTCCCACGGTCTCCAGCTGAGCCGTGTGGGAGGAAGAGCGAAAGGCAAAGCTGAGGCAGGTTACCTCGTGCGCTCGGACAAGCCCCAGGGTTGGCATCAACTGGGGGGACAGCACAAAGCCTCCAAGAAGGTAACATTTCCTCAATGCTCAGTGAAGGGTTAAGATGAAAAAGAAGGTTTTCTTTTCTGCTAAAATTAGGAAAGAGAAGAAACTTCCGAGATTCCATGTTTCGTGTGTATGTCTGTGTCCTGGAAGACCTGTACCAAACAAAGACCTCATGTAAACAATCAGACAAAAATAAATCTGAAGTAGAACGAGCACATTGTAAAAGGGGGTGAGGGCAGCCCCCTGGAGCTGGCAGGTGATTTTGGAATAAGCGTGTAGACAGGGAAGAGCTCTTAATGCTGGTGGTGTGACTGGAGAAGGGCAGGAAGCAGGGTACGATTAGACTGAGTGTGGAGACCTGCAGGGTAGAAATGCAATAATGCGATGTCACAGGGAGATACTGAAGATGCGCACTCTCCATACTAGTTCTACTCGTGCTTTGAGGGCTCTGTCTGCACTGAAGTAAAGGAAGAAGTCACATGGCTTTTTTCCTCAAAGTTTTTTTCCTTTCCATTATTTTTCTCTCTTCATTTTCCCAATCTCTCAAGCCTTGTTTGGCACTTTGAGTGGTCACAAGAAGGAAGTTAACATCTCAGGGGAGAGCTGCAGAGCACGTGGGGGATGAGAGAAAGGGCAGAGTGGAAAAAAAAATCAAGAAACGGCATAAAAGAAGAGGGGAAAGCCGTGGGTATAGGAGTAATATAGAGGACAAAGGAGGCACAACAGTCATTTTAGCGCTGCTTTTTCTGCTCCTTTTGCTTGGTCCAGTTCAATGCAGGGCTGAAAGCCTGAAGCCAATGCGATGGCAGAAATACTATTTTAAGGTCTGTTTGTTTTCAGATCAGCTGTCAAATAGACGATTTGGCAGCCAGGCCTTTGCCTAGCCCCAGGAGGGCATCTCTGGCTTCTACATCCATCAGATTGTGAAGTTATCCAAGAGTAGAAGGCATCAGGGCAGAGGCCCAAAAAGGAAATGCTTCCCCTCCTTTCCCCAGAAGTGTTTCCAAATCCGCATCTGAGAGAAACAGCTTGGCTTTGGCATATGAGAAAGAAATGACCCTAGAAGGGAGGGGCCACCTGTGCCTATTCCAGAAGGATCTTGACTCTTGTGCAACGTTTTGTACAGAAAGAAAGGCTTTTCAAAGGACAAACACTTCATTTGCCTTGCGGTGCTACAACAGCTATACCCAAGAGCAATAGAAGGGGCTGATCTGCTTGTGATACAAGAAGGGGCTTGAGACATGTGAGGAACAAGCTAAAACATGAGTATTGCCACTCCAGAAGATCACGGCGGTTACTGCAGTCAGGGAGTGCTCGGCTGTGAATTAGGGCAG
This sequence comes from Tetrax tetrax, assembly GCA_009806455.1. Taxonomy (NCBI): domain Eukaryota; kingdom Metazoa; phylum Chordata; class Aves; order Otidiformes; family Otididae; genus Tetrax; species Tetrax tetrax. The sequence goes on from WHYT01017764.1 coordinate 419,528, forward strand.
GGAACGCATCTCCCATCACATGAACATAAAGGCCTGTTCTTGGAAGCCAGAAGGTATGATTAGGCTTACTCAACCACATGTTTCCACCAGGGAAGTCTGTTTCATCACTGACGCAAGGGGTTGAATGCTTGAAAACCCTGGCCTTGTTTTGCCTGGCATGACATGCCTTCAGGAAACCTGCACCTACAATGTAACGATCATCACGAGAAAGATTTGCACCTGCAATTCTGGGACGGGCTGTGCAACCCCCTCAGCTGTTTCTTCCCAGCTGATGAAGATGTGTAGACTGAAGCATTCAAGCCTTGATTGAATGAAATACCAGAACACACGCTTGAATTCAGGTGATGTGATTTAAGCTCATTCCGTGCTGAATTGAGCTTGCCTTTCAGAAGAGTGGTTTGTATACCATGCAGAGTGTTTTTATTCAGCGGCTCCACCCTGATCCCATCCTCATGTACGCATACCAGCTTGCTTAAGTCGCTGAGAAGGTGCAAGAAACCCCTGTAAAACTTGTTAGCTGGGATCAGGAAGTTGGTGTGCAAGCACCCTATAGCCTGGGGCTCATTCCCTGTTGCTGGGCTCACAAATTCTGCGCTGTAGATTAACTCTGCCAAAACAGGATTAATAGATGCACATGAAGAATATCACAGGTGATAGGAACCAAAAATGCATGTTTACAAATCCTGGCCAGCATTCTCACTTATTCCCATCATGCAGAGACCTTGGTGGCGGGAGAGGGTCAGCGAGCCTCTGCCCTTGCCGCGACCTCCCTCATTACCACCATGCAGGGGTACAACATCTGGTAGACCCTTCGGCACCAGCTTCAGAAATTCATTGATCCACACGGTCCCCAGCACCAAGGGAAGATGCGGCAGCAGCCCTGCCGTGCACACCAGGGATGCCGTGGCGGCTCTGTGCTGGCACTGGATGCCTGTGCCTCTTCTGCAGGGATAACAGGGCACATCTGGCCCAGAACAGTGACCTGCTGGTGGCTGATCGCTTTGAGACCATTTCCTTGCTCTGTGCTTTTGCAGTTCTGACCCTCCCCTATTCATTCCAGTATAAAATTTATTTTAAAAGGAGGGGGCAGCCTGTCACCCCACTGGGGCCTGTTTCAGGATGCTGTCCCTGCAGTCACCTGGGAGCTCTGATGGATGGCACTCCATCTCTATGGAGTGTCAAAAGACAGCTCTGGTTTTGGTCTTCAGCCGTCAGCCAAAACTTCCCAGAGAAAGAAAGAGATACGGCCCATCTAGTTATTTCATTAATCTCTTTTCCTGTTTTTTGTTTTCTGACTAATATGGTTCTACACCATCATCTATATTTTAGTCCCTTACTGAGCCTTCCTTCCATTCCCGCCCCCCCCCTGCAAAAAAACAACACCCGAAACAAAGCCTTTCATCACTCAGGAGGGCAGTGCATTTAATTTTGGCAAGACATATGTATGTGTATAAAAATTATGCATTTTATATGCTATACAATCATCTGGACATTGGTACATTCAGCCTGATGAGGAGGCACTGTCTAGCTCTATGGCTGACACCTCGTTATCTCCTTCCATCAATCCATACTTGGAGGATTGCTAAGGAAATAGCTTTGCTGAGAATATATCTCAGACCAGAGTCTGATTTCTTTGTACCACAGCAGAACTGTTCGCATGACAACGTAGGTGGAAAAAAATCAATCTGTTATGGGTATTTAGTGTGCCTTGAGTCATGTTTGTAAATTCTGCTCCTAAATGAGAATGTGTATTCCTATCAGTGGGAATGTGGGTGCATGTAAACCACAACAAGGTATTATAAGATCATGCCAGGAACTGGGAGAAAAAAATGTAGGACAGTGAGACAGAGAAACTGGACAAGTGATAAAGGGGGCTTATAAGAAAGATGGGAGAAACTCTTCAGCAGGGCCTGTTGTGATAGGATGAGCAGTAATGGTTTTAAAATAGAGGGAGAAAGATTCAGACTGGATATAAGGAAAAAATTTTTTACAGTGAGGGTGGTGGAACACTGGCACAGGTTGCCCAGAGAGGTGGTGGATGCCCCATCCCTGGGAAGATTCAAGGCCAGGTTGGATGGGGCTCTGAGCAACCTGATCTGGTTGGAGATGTCCCTGCTCCTTGCAGGGGGGTTGGACTAGACGGCCTTTGAAGGTCCCTTCCAACCCTAACCATTCTGTGATTCTATACAGAGCTGCCGACCTTCTAGCATTTTAACCTAAGTGCCTTGTGAGCACTTAAAGTGCATTTAAGTGCTTCCTTGCCAGGAAAGCGAGGAAATCATGGTTTTTGCCGGGACTGTGCTGGCTTGGGGGCTGGTGAATATTTCTGTGCTACCCAGGCTCTCCTCTGCACAGCCAGCACAGCCCCACTCCATCCCACCAAGGGTGCAAAGGCAGACATGAGTGCCCACCTGGGACACGACCTGAAGCCCTCATGAGACATGAGAAAACTGGGCTACAGTTTCCCTGCAGAACCACAATGTGATATCCACGATGAAATTTTGATTTTAAAATACTGAATTAATCCATAGACTTTTAGACCGCTTTCACAGTTCAGCTAGAAATGCCTTTATTACATCCCAGCATCATGTAGCAACACACAGCTCTTTCAGTCATGTCGCCACAAAGCTCTCGTTGTTTACCACTTATTACCTAATTACATCCATACACAGCAGTTACATTTGCAAGTATGCCATTAGATAACTTGCAAAGGTGTTGCCCTCAGGAGTCACAGACCTATCCTGGCTGAGTCCAAAGCACGTTCAGAAAAGGCTGTCAACAATTCCTCTGTCATCTACCTTGATATTTTGAAGTAGTGGTGCCTCCGTACAGCAGTTATCAGCTTTTAAGTAATTTTCCAGTCCAAGGGATCCTCAGCACCGTGGCTGTTTCTCTCGTGTGTAGGAGCAGAGTGCTGGATGATAGGTGGGCCACCAGACTTCAGCTGAAAAATCATGAGTGTTCAGTGAACCCAACCAAAGGGACTGAGGTTTCACATCAACAGGTGTCAGAGATTTTAGTTAATCCCCTATTCCTGCAGTGCAGAGCGCAAATAAAGAACACTGGCTAACTTCTGTAATCGGTTGGAAATGCATTTAAATGATGAATATGTGATACAGAATAAAAATAAAAAGAGGGGAAAAGAAAGAAAATAGGCAGATTAGTATAACCAGGAGTAAAGATTATTTCAGGGCAGCCTTTCTTACTAGGGAGACACTTCGCGTAACTTAGTCTGACCAGCAACTCTGTTTCAAAGTGGTTTTGGACATCTGTTGATGGGAACCTCCAGAAACAACACAGGTTGAAGGATAGAGCACCATGGTGCCAGACCCTTCTTTCATTATCTTTATCAGTAATACAAAATGTCTTAGCCTGTGCACAACCACACCATCTTATCTCAGCCTAGACAAATAAAAGCTCAGTTTACTGGCTACTCTGCACTCAAACTTTTTCTTCCAGCCTTTTATCATGGAAAGGCTCTGACTCATCTCTGTCACGCATCTCTCATATTTTCTAATCCTGTAACTTCTGCTTTGCACAACTGAAGCAAAAATGGTCTAAACTGCCTATAGTATGCAATTATATATGCCAAGTTATTACTTCCATTCTTATCCTATTCTCTCCCCAATGTTTTCCTGTTATGTCTTACATATATAAAATGAAAATGTAGAATGAAAATACTGTTTCCTGTACTGTCTTACACTACATAGCAGCGGTGGCCCTAATGCTTGGTAGTTGGTGGGGCTGCCAGCAGGCAGGTGTGGGGCATTTTCCCTTCTGATGTGTGACGATGCTGGGTTTGGTGCTAGCGTTTGTGCCATTGGTGACTGGCCCAAGAGGGAAATAAGATTCAGAAGGATTTTAGAAAGGATAGTTTTCCGCTGAAGGCAGACCCCATTGTCCCCAAGGTAAAAGCTGTTACCTCCTACGCTTGTTAGGACTGAACAGTTGAAGAGCCTCTGAAACCCAAGGACAGAGGAGACCACACATCCAGCGTGGCTGAAGATAGGAGCTATCTGAATAAGCAAGGTTTTGTGAAGGACTCATGGCAGTTTCTCATGGAGAGGGAGACAGGGAACAAAATGTTGGTGAGGCTTTGCAGGGGACTGACTGCTTATGGCCAAAGACTCAGATAGGCAAAGCGTAACCAAGAGCAGATCAGAGTACAGAAAGATGTGAGACTGGTTTGTGAAGAAAGACAGCTGCTCTGTACTTCATTAAGGGCCATGTTCACCCTCTCCTTGACTTGGTGGGAGGCAGGCAGAGCAGGAACACATTTCTACTTGCAAAGGACACTTCTAAACCAATAGATACAGAAATACGTTATGGAGACTATTTGAAAGGTGAACACCTGTGAGTTTTAGCAAAGATATATATTATTTTCCTTGCCCAGGAACACCTTTTCCATTTATTTTTTATAACTTTTAAAATGTAATATTTTTTCCTTTCCCCCGCAAAAAAAAAACCACAGAAAGATGGGCAATAGGAAACCTTGTTGTTTTATTTTCATTTCTTCCAGGCTCACAGCATCACTGAAAGCTCCTTGCTTCCTGGTACTCTCCCTCCACTCTCCACCCCTCTCTGATTTGGGAAACTCCCTGCAATTGCCCTCTGGGTACTTTCTCACCAGCACTGTGACAGGGCACAGAGGTAGGAGCTCAGATCCAGAACATCACGTGTGCTTCACACAGGCAGGTAAAGGTGCCCCCCTGGTATCATATGAATGCTTCTGTACAGCTTTTGTACCCAAACCGGCTGATTTCCCCTCTGGTTGTGGGTTGCACAAGTGGAGCCAGCCTGGAGTTGTCCTTCCCTCGTGCCAAAAACGTGCCTGGGCAGCACACACCTCAGCCGGGTACTGCGGAGCTGGAGCTCTGCTCCTCTTGCTGCATGGCCCCTGCATGCCGAGCCCCGGCACGCATCTCTACTCCGAGATGGGCAGGTGGGAAAAAAGAAGGGTGTGGCTCGAGTCAGGAGCAGGAACATCTCCAAATCCTCCCATGCTCATGTGACAGTCAGTCCCTGAAGCTACGCGCAAGCAATTCTTTTAACCTGCCACCAGTCTGGGCAACGCGGTAATGGGCCAGACACCTCACTTTGCTTCCAGAGATTTCCAGAGCCCTGCACACCATTTTTGGGTCTGCCTACCTCTAGCTTTCAATCCATTATTAACTACCCTTTTCTCATCAGCCATTTCAGAGCAGAACGCAAAACGCGTGAATCGTCCAAAACCATCCCTGACAAAGAGTAGAAAAGTAATCTGAAAATAGCTTTACCAAACTATTTTAGGGGCCTGTATGGTCCCAACAGTAACCATAAACTGCCCATCTCTCACTAGCCACCTTATTCTTCCCTCAGAAAAGGTTTTTCACAGGTTCTTAGAGTACACCTAGTTTTCAGGCCCTTAGCCACAGGCCCTAAATCCACTTTCATAAATAACATGTATCAGGTCTTAACCACCCAGAAAAAAATAATATTAATTCACTCCTTCCAACTTTAGTTCTCAAAATCTCTCAGTAGGCTTTTCAGGATTAAGCAGCAATCCTTGCATTTGGAGCCTGCTTTTCCATACTGTTCTCATAAAACCACAATCCTACGATTGCCTTTAATGGAACTTTACAACTGGCCTTATAATAACTGAGTAGCTACTAAGGAGTCTTCATCCTAACCCTGATTCTGGCCTAATCTTCTTAGTCGTTATCTTCTGTTTTCCTGTATCTTAACTCCTACCATAACCTTACTTTTAACTACAAACAGATGATCCCTGCTGGCCTCAAAACTATCTGGTGACACATACTTTCACCTTGCTTTGCAGAAGCCAACAATAAGTCCAGCTCTCATGCCTGTTGCCTTTAAAACACAATCCACTAATTACCACCCTTTAGGGAACAGAGTATATGCTAGGATGATGGCTGATATAAGTAGGATAAAAGATGTCTAGCAAGTTCTGTGGTGGGTTTTGTGTTAGGGTAACCTTCACCCTAAGGTTTACCCTAAGCCTAAGTCCTACTTTAACGATATGCTCGTATCACTTATTGAGGAGCTCTTCTAGCCAGAGCTCTCTGGCTGGGCTTTAGTCATCTTACAAACCCTCTGTTTTTGCAGTGTGCCCCTCTGTTAGTTGTTCAAGCCCAGCTCTGCAGTCCACACTCTTCTAAAACCTAAGGGCAGCTCCTAACCTTTGAGCTGAATAATTACTGGAATGAATTTCAGCTGGAAAGTGGTAGTAACTGAATGACCATCAGGAAAAATGGCACTGCCTGAAAGTGCTGCCAAAGCCCATCCCTTAGGGATTTTTGTCATTGCTTGTGTAAATATATAATTAGGAGATCTGACTCCCAGGTACACAGAGGCTCTTTTATGTACTGGCACCTGTATCAACCACACAAGCCCCTCTAACTTGGTTTATAAATCCTTGGTTGTTGGGTTTTGTTTAATGAGTGAATTGTGAGGTTTTTTTTTCAGGTTGCCTTCTGCTTCCAGGAATTGGAGATATAAGAACATGAAATTATTCAAAGGCTCAAAGCAAAACGATAGAAAGGTAACACTGCTAGCTTCATACATACAGGATATTGGAAAGTGTTAGTACATTCATTTTACAGCCACTGCAAGGCTGCTCTGTCCCACCAAGTTAGTGTATGAGAGAAAAGTTTTAGGATAAATCATCATTCAGGTCACATCTTGCTGTATATTCAGTTTAGATTGAAATTAACAGAGTATCTATAATGTCCATTGTGTCTTTATTGCTGATATTAATTTCTAGTCCCAAGATTCTTTGGGGATCCATGCTTTGTTACTGTAGTCCCCCTGTTCAATATCTGAATAGTTAAACTGATTCAGAAATAGGCACTCCACCTCTTGGCAGCATCTGACATAAACACTCCAGCCGTCAGCAGACGCAGGGTCCCTCGGTGCTATTCAACCTCCCAGTTACTTCTGAAGTCACTAAGGACAAGCTGTGTTTGTGATCTATTCCCCTCAAGACCAGGTTTTGCTCTGCTGCCCTGGCCATGTAGATGATGACTGATGGTGCCCTAGGGACCAGTCATGACGGAAGTGCTGTGTGCACGTGAGAGAGATGCCAGAAACCACCCGCCCTGTGGAGACACGGGGGCCAGGGCATCTCTGATTTTGGATTGGGTTTATGCAGCAGACTGAGTGGGCTAGGAACGCAGGTACCTGGTCCATCTTGAAATGTTAATGTATTCCTACAATGACCCTTCTCATTACTTATATGCATATCTCATTTTATGGAAAAGGAACAGGTTTTTTGCTTTTTCAGAGGTATCTTGAATTTTTTGGAACGATGTAAGGTGGATTACAACTTAAGCCAATAAAAAACAATTAAAAATTGCTTTTATATCACTCTGTTTCTTTCCTAACTTTATTCTGACCCTTCCTTTGGGGTCATTTATTTCTCATATTAGTTAGTAGTTTTTCCCGTTTGGGGATTTGGTAGTTTTAGTGAAACATCTAAAGGAGAAGACCAAGCAAACTCTCTCCTTTTTTGGCTAAGAATGTTTGTTCTGCTAATATCTGAATATAAAAACAACCTAATACTTCAGGCAAAAGCAGGGGACATCCCAAGGGGACTTTTCAAAGAGTTTATCTGTTCCTAGGCCTGTTTGAACTTTACAGGGGAGACTGTTTAAATCTCAATAACAGATTTTCACTTTGCCTTGCTGGATTTTTTTTTTTTGTAGAATAATCTCCAGATATAGTTTTTACCAAGAGGAATGGATGTATGACACTAACACAACAACGTGGCTATTTTCTTTGCTCCGTGGTTTCTTTCTTTCTATTTTCTTAATTCTGTGACTTAGTCTTCCTTCCTTCCTTTCCTTCTTTCCTTCCTTTCCTTTCCTTCTTTCCTTCCCTTTGTCCTTCTTTCCTTCCTTCCTTTTTCTCTTTCTCTTTCTTTTGTTTGCACTTTCTATCTTTTGTCTCTTTCTTTCTCTTTCTTATCTTTCATTGTCCCTCTCTGTCATCACTTTCCTGCTTTCCTGTATTAAAAATATCTGTCAAATTTACAAATCAATTTGTATTATTTTAGATGGCATTTGGTGGCACAGTTATAAATTTGAGATTTTTCCTTCTTCAGATCTTATCATCCCTGAATAGATTTCCTACTCACTTTGTATTTGTTTGTTTAAACTATGTCTCTTGGTATTGTAGCAACTCAGGATAACTTTCCATGTACTGCCCATTCAGTTCCCACAAGAGTTAACTCCCCGGCTTTCAGCTAGATGACTTGCCAGTTACTGAGTGATGCCATTTGAAGCACAGCCCCAGATGATGAGCCTGGGGCCCTTGGCTTGGCATGCCTCAGATATTTGGAGCAATGGGAGAACTGCACACTTCTTTCTGAGGGAGTCATGCCCAGAGTCACTATTTGCTCCCCTTCTTACCAAAGGCAAATGGTTGGAGAAGGTAGCCTGCAGCTTCATCAAGGAACTTCCTCAACAGCTTCAGGGAAGTCTGAAGAGACCATGGATGTATCTGGAAGCAGAGGATTCTTTCCATTCTCATCTCTGAATGCTCTCACGTGGGAATGACCTTAGTAAGTCTAGAACTTTTTCCTCTTTATTTTACTCTCCAGACAGAAATACGCTATTTATACTGAGATACGTATCAAGAACCTTCTTGAGTATTTTCATACTGTTCTCTTTTTTTTTCTTTCCTATTTAACTCTTGAAGTAGATGGCTTCTCCTCTCCTTTTCTCCTGTGAAGCTTCACTACATTTCCAGCAGCGCACCGTTTGAGCACTTTCCCTCTGCAGTTTCTCAGAAGTCTGCTTTTGGGAGGCTTGCCACTCATTCTGGTCACTGCATTTACTTGTTGCGTTCACACTCACTTCTCTACCACATTTCCAGCTATGTTGTTGTTCCTTCCGACTGAATCTCAGACGGTGGCATGGTCAACATGCAGGTGGGATTATCATTAACATTCTGCTGCAGGTTTAAATGCCAGCAAGCCCTGAGGCTGCCCAGGTTGTTTACTGAATGCCCCTTTTTAGAAGTTGTTTACAACTGGGGTGAATGCCTCTGTTTAAATAATCATTGCAAAAGTTGCCCCAGTAAAACTTCTTTACCTTGCATTTGATGTTCTTAATTGCTTGAGAATACGGGTAAATTCCCAATATGGCATGCTAAAGAACAAGGCTGCTTACATGGATGAACAAAGTCCGTTGTGCGAGTTTATTGCCAACATCAGTAAATCAGCGAGGGTCCTGAATGTGACTCTGTATGATCACATACAGAGGCAGTTGGGCAGTTGGGAAGTTAACAGGGAAGGGGGCATGAAATATTCCTATGATAAGAAGCTGAAGCCAATGCTGCTAATTCTCTATTATGATATAAAAGGAGAACTTGTTCTATAACTCAGCAAAATAACAGTTAAAACCATTATAACAATGGCAAGGAACCTGAACAACTACTTCTCCTTGTGATGGATTGGATTTGTAACATTTGCAGGATATTTGCAGTTGTGCTAAGTGTTCAGAGTGTGTAAACATGGTTAAATTATGTTATGCAATGACAAATGACACTTAAAGTTGGTCTCAAAACAGTAGTATTTTGCTTTCCCTCCACCTCTGTACTAGGAGGGAATACAACAATGAGTAACTACTACATATAATTTTTACTTAATGAATTAAAATCCTTCCTGGAAAAGAGACGTTGGTATCATTTGTTTTTTTTTAAAAAAAAAACTTCGGAGCCAAATTAACTTGAAAGACATACGTTTAACTTAAAATTAATGTCATTTTCTTTAACGGGAGCTGAATAGACCTGTCTGTGAACCATCAAGGGCTCTAAGAAGAACGACCAATGCTATCTGTGACCATGAAACTTTGCAATGTGACGGAGACATTGCTTGTCCAAGAGCTCTTTGAGGGTATCTCTTTAGCTGTGGTTTAGCACTCATCTGCTGAATCCCATAGAGAAGAAAGCTCAGGATTTCTGCTAGCACAATGTGCTTAGCAATCTTTAACATTGCCAAGAGTAGTTCCTACTGGGTTTCAGCTAGCATCAGTATATCAAAGCTGATTTTGCTTTTGCTAAGGCTTTTAGATATGACCAGAAATGGAGGGTCCACAAAACAGAAAGAAAAGGGGGAGGGGAGGAGCACACAATGCTCACAGTATATTTTTATACATATTTACAGAAGGAAGAGCTGTGCTATCCAAACTTGAGCTTTCCCCATGGATGAGTCAAACATAACGTTCCATCCCAGCGAAGGCACAGAGAACATCTCAATGCACAGAAACATTTCTACACAGGAAAAAGTCTGGGAGATATTGACCCCACTTTGGGTAATTATGGTCATCTCCTTCCTGGGTTTTTGTGAAAATGGAATTGTCCTCTGGTGCCTCTGCTTCCAGATCAAAAGAAATCCATTCACTGCGTATATCACACACCTGTCCATTGCTGACATCTCCTTATTGCTTTGTACATTTATTCTGTCAATTGAATACATTGCTGGTTTTGGATTCGCATATGGTTTTTACTATTATATAACCACCACACTATCTATTGTCTTTCTTCTTGGATATAATACTGGTCTCTATCTCCTGACAGCCATCAGTATTGAGAGGTGTCTGTCTATTGTTTACCCCATCTGGTACCGATGCCACCGGTCACAGCACCAATCGGCAATTGTGTGTGCAATTCTATGGACTCTGTCTTTTCTGATGACAATAGCTGAATACTTAACATGCAAAGATGATTCAACGAAGGAACAATTCGACGACGGCAACCACTGCCAAGCACTGCTCATCTTCACATGGATCCTGACTTTCATGATCTTCATTCCTCTAATGATTCTGTCCAGCCTGATCTTGGTTATCAGGATCCATCGTAACTCCCTGAGACCTCATTCGTCAAAGCTCTACATCATCATTGTGGCCACAGTCATTGTCTTCCTCATCTTTGCCATGCCTATGAGGCTGTTGTACCTTCTGAATTACCACCACTGGTCATCTTTGCTCAGCCAGCAGAACCACGTCACCGTTGTTCTCTCCACTGTTAACAGTAGCATCAACCCCCTTGTTTACTTCTTCGTAGGAAGCAGCAAGAAGAAGAGGTTCAAGGAGAGCCTCAAAGTGGTTCTTAGTAGAGCACTTGCTGATGGGTTGCGGCCAAGAAGCCAGGAAGTTGGCATGAGTTTGGATATAGCTGAAACAATTTTCTAAAGTTTAGGGGGGAAACACTAGGGGCAAATAATTGGACTTGGAAGGTTTAATAACCCACTGCAAAACCAGAAGTATTTTTTTTTTCCATAGAATGTAAAAAGCAGTGGTGAAATGGTATTGTTATCTCTGGTGGTTGAGCAATGGAAAAATATGGACTAGAATAAAGATAACTTTTATTTGTATTTTCTTAATTATTCAAACACATGCTACATCCTGATGCAACTGTGTCAGTCAAAGATACCACAGTGGAAAAGAGACAGGCCAACAGAGAATATTAAAAAAGAACACAGAAATATGTTATAAATAGTGTGACATTTATACAAGCACTGAGCACCCATAAATGCTATTGAAGTCATCAGAGCCCATGTGTATTTGCATTTTTAAAAGCCAAACCCACTAAATGCAGGATTCATGTTACACACTGGGATTTAGTTTCAACTGTTTCCAGCTTGTTTAAGTGCGCAAAAGAGCTGCTCCCTGGGGGAAACAGAGGGAGAAATCCATGTTTGAGAATAAGCGCCCATACATACCCACAAACATACAGCGTAGCTTTGGTCTGGCAAGACATTTCAGCATACGCCGAGTTCCTCTGTGGTTAAGGGGCTACTTCAGAACCTCTTTTCAAAGTATATGTGGTGTAATTTCCAGCGACATCAACATTTCTCTGGGTCCTTGGATAATTTGGTACCTGACATACAGAAGTAGCTGGCAACATAGGGGTGTTGTCACCTCACTGAGGGCTTTTGCCCTAACTGTGAAGGGTGGGGCTGGCTTATCCCCAAAATGTCAGTGTTCCTGTAGGTTCAGTTATTCAAGGAGTCTATGAGAAAGTCAGTCGCAACACTTGTTGTCCCAGCCATGTATTCAGTGCTTAGCTGTTCTCTGGAGAATATATATCCACCGTGTGATCTGTTTTATCACAATCAGTTTTGGATGAACAGAAAAAAAAGAAAGGTGCCTCACACAACGCACGACTGGGGTACATCCCAGTCACACCGTTCCAGCTGATTGCCTTCTTCTGTTGAATGCCAGGGTACTGGGGCTGGTATTTTGTGGAATTTAATTCCCAGGGCCACTTGCCCAACTACAGCCAAGCTGCAGAGCAGAGAGGAAGACAACAGCATGGAGGAGACGGAGCTAGGTCAGGTTTATCACACAGATAAAGAATATGGGGGGTCTGGGCAGTCAGAGAGCTGTCGCATTTTCTAAGAGGCATCTGGGAGATGCATTTGCTTCTGGCCCCTGCAGAGCTCCAAGTTCAGCAGGAACCGAGACCTCCTGCCACAGGCAGAAGCAGCATCTTCAGCTTCCCGCCAAGTTTCCATTGGCACACTTAATAGCTAACTGGGGAAAGAAAAATACAACCTACCCCTCCTTTGTTGAAAGATTGCCAGTCCTGGAATAAGGAAGATGGTAGGTTAAGATTGAGGATTGTATGGGAATTCACAGAGAGAAAAGATCTCAGAAGGACAAGTATTCCTTCTACGCATGGGCTCTTTTCTCATTACATCAAAGTGTTGCAGTGTGCCACTACAGAAATGACTCAGGAAAAGGAAGAGATTATCCTAATTCCCTCACTTCATCAAAACCTTTGTCTGTGACAGCCCCTCTATTTGTCTCAGTTTTTCTCTTTGAACTCTAGTCCCAGGCCAGTCACCCCTACTGATTCAGGTGGTGGATGAGTGCAGTCTGCTCCTCTCTTTGGGCAACAGTGCATTCCAGTGCATTCCAGTGCACTGCTGGAATGAAAAGCCAGCAGAACATCTTCCCATTGCTGATGGTGAGTGCAGGATATGGCAAGCAGGGCTGTGGACACCCTGGGAGGGTCAGGGACCATGAGTGTGTGGGATGCATCTGCTGGGGCCTGGGGGAGAATTTGCCAGCATTGATAAACACCATCAACTTGAATACTGGGGGAGATCTAGCCCAGAAAAAAAGCCCCAGACTCTTCTCTAAAGCCATTCCCTACCCATACCTCAAGACCCTTTACAATACTCACATGGAGAACCAGAGAGAGGAGCAAATCTGCACGTTCACACCGTGCTTCCACTGTAACCTCACCTGTAACGCAGCTCTCTCTGATTCAGGTGAGACAAGGCATATTATTTACACTGCTTAAACATACTCAGAGTATTATGACAGCTCTGGGTTAAGGATCACTACGCATGCAGCCAGGGCAGGAGATCTGAAGAGGCAATAATACACAGAGGGGCAATTTGAGAGCTCGTGAGCTGAATAGGTGCTCTTGGACTCTTAGCTTCCTACCCCTTTTCACCTGTGTCTGGCCATGCCCTCAAATGTTTCAGAATTTGGACAACTGTCCATCGAACAGTTCACAGAGCAGACAAAATTAACATTCATCATGAGATGAACACCCAGAGGGATGAATAAGAGTGAACAGCTAGTAGCTGAAAAATGATTAATGTTTCCCAGTCCACAGATAAAAATATCTTAGGGATGTTCTTTCTTCCTTATCACAGCACCTGATGGTTCTTCTCTATGCAGACAGACTGCAGTACAAGAGGAACTGATAAGCACATTATTCCATCATTTAAAAAAAAAACAAGGAAAACGTGACACTTCATTTGTTGCACAACAAGAATGTCACTCTCCACCAGCTTGCATTTTTTAAAAATGATTTGCATCTGTGGAAGAGGCTGAAATAACCCTGTGCAGGTCAGGTGGTATTAATAAGCACTGTGCAGTGCTGCACAACAGGAAAGATTGTCTTCTGGGTAAAGTACCAGCCATGGAGCTTAGAGATGTGGGCTCTGCTTTAATGCAGTCTTGGTGTCTAATTTTTCTGTCTCTCCCTTTCTTGCCTATAAAATGAAAAACCACATTATTTTGTTTCCAGTGTTGTGCCTTCACATTTACACTACAGCAGCTATCTCTTAGTTATCTCTTATAATGTCCAGGGCAATAAGGACTCAGTTTTGCCTTGCAGTCAAGACAAGGAATTGTTCATGGAAGAAATGCCTAGTAGAGTGATTACTTTATTAAAACTCTGTTTACCACCCTTCTGTTCTACTTGATACTAATGAATGTCGTGGGATATAAAAGTGTGGTCAGAAATGCAGAGAGGGAAGTCACCTCCTGTGGCACTGCATGGAGTTTTGCTGTCGTAGCTACTCCCTGGGTGGAGAGGATGACATGGGGCAGGTTGCTGTATAGGTTCAGGTCCAAAATGATGCGATGAGGTTGTGCAGCAGCTTTCCTCTATAACTCACAGACTTTCTGAATGATCCTCAGGACAGCAAGGGCAGAGGGGTGAGGAAGAACATACTGTCCCGTCTACTTCTGGCCTGGAGCTCAGCCTGGGAAATCCTCCAAGGGAAGCTGAAATACTTCCCAGTTTTACTGGTTGCTGACGTAGAACAAAACCTCCCCTTGCTCCCTTTCCTAGCATGAGAACAATCTACAAGTGCACAACATTTCCTGGTATAGTGCCTCAGGTCACTTTCTGGGGGTGGGTAGCAGGGACAGGGTCCTCCAGAAAATCCTAGATAGATATCCAGCAAGGTCCTAGGTATTTTCATCCTCTGGGAGCCTCTGATGCTTTGCTCTGTAAGCACCTGGGAGAGACTCCTTCCGAAATCCTCCTGCTCTGCCAGTCTCAGGAGGAGGGTGATCCACAAACTGGGTTTTGTGAGCAGAGAGGTTCAGTACAAGAGGTTCGCATACAACTCCTTGAGTCCCCGGTATCACAGGCGCCTGATGAGACAGTGCCCACAGAGACTGAATCCTTAGCTGACTTTCCTTCACTACATCCTGCAATTCTTTCCCTGCGCTGCTTTCCTGACCTGCAAATACCCGCAGCCCTTAGCCTGTTACGCTAGACCTGGGCTCTGTACTCCGGTCCTTGGGGTGGGGTGTGCACCCCTTTGGTGCCCAGAGTGGGTAGCAGGGTGAGACCCAGCTGAGTGCCCACCTCTCCTCCCCTAGCACTGCCTGGTTTTCAGCAGAAAGGACAGCTGCTGCCTGCGGCTTCCAGTTACTCCTTTAGTGCAAGCAGCGGCGTTCATGGCCTGCTGATATTGCTGTGACGATACCAGTCAGCAGAGGGTATTCTCAGGTGGTACCTAGGTCAAGGGAAAGCAGAAAATCTGTGTGAGCTTGTGTGTAGCTGCCATAATACGCTGCCTGCCATGTGTGTGCTTTGCTGCTTCTCTTCCCAACTCCACATAGAAATAATTTATTAAAACCCACTACTTGGAGCTTCTAGCTACCTATGAAACAGGAAGGCCAGTTTGGTTTCCATTTGGTTGCCCGGGCACTTATGTGATGTCCACATGGAGTTATTTTGCTTTTGCAGTTGACTCCTATAAGCTTAAAAGATGAAGTGCCAGGATCCACGTTCGAAGAAAAGTATTGTAGGTGCAAAACTCTGAATTCAGAAAAGAGGTACTGAGATGAGGTAGCCTGCATGATTCTAATACTTCTGCCTGTGTGAATCTAATACTTCTGCCTTGCATATAATAATTCAATTTTTAATTATAAGATTACAACCTGTTGGTTTTGTTGGTTTTTTTTTTCCCCAAACTGGACTCTTTTCTCATTAAATGCACAGACTGGACCTGCTGCTGGTATAGTAAATATTTCTAGAATCCTTGCTTTAGTTGTTCAGTCATTTCAGAAATATGGAGGGTAAGAAAGGAGAGGGAGTGGACGTGGCAGTGTCCATCTGGCCCCAAAGCCAATCTCCAGCAGTGGTCACAAGCAAATGCGTCCAGGGGAGAAGAAACAGGGCAAACACATATCCTACTTCCTTCTCGTCCTCTCCAAGCCTTCAACAGTTTTCAGCTCAGAGACTTCCTAGTCTAGAAATCTTTGCGTTTGGTAACTTTCAATGGATTTCTCTTCAACAAAGAGGCCTCCATCTTCCACTGGAGGCCATACAAGTTTTTTGTGTCAACACTCTGTTTCACAGTTTAATTAAATGTTTCCTGAAATATCCTCCTTTAGGTTGTTTTGAGCTGCCACTTCCTAGATTTTTTTTAATGCCACTAATTCTTGTATTGGAAAAACCATGAACAATCTGCTCCAACCAGCCTTTCTGTGCCTCTTGTGATTTAACACATCTCCCTTGTACTTCCCAACAGCTACTGCCCCCTCAGTTTCCTTTTTTTTTTTTTTTAAAAAAAATAAATCTCTTCACTTTTAAGGAGCTCTTTTTTTGATGTTGAGTGCAATTGTACACAATTTGGTTGCTCCTGCGAAGATCTGAATGTATTATTGTAGCTGCTGCCCCGCAATGTTTTGACAGTGTCATTTTGAACCAGGACCTATGCTACTTAGTGAAGTGAAGTCAGGAGATGCATTTCTCTTCACGGGCCTCTGTGCCAGCTGCTCCATGGAGAGCTGTTGACTACCTGAAACAGTTGCCTTGGCCCCACGCTCTGAGATGACAGTCCCTCCTCCGTGGGGTAGCCCCCACCTTGCATTACTGCCCTGTGCTCTGCCTTCACCAGCACCTTGGCTGGGCAGTCAGTGACACACAAAATAGAAAAAATATATTATTCTTATTCCAACTGGAGTTTTAGTCCATAGGTTTGAAATCTAGATTAACATTTTATTTTGTTCCACTGATATCTATCCCAAATTTTCGTGAATTTGTTATAATTATTCCACCACTAACACTGTCTTCTTATCTTTCCTCTATAGTCTGTACCTCAGTATTTGACGGTCACTCTGAAGGATTGTCCTCAAGGGTAGGAGAACCATTTTACTTGGATTCTACAATTCTAACACCACTAAGCAAGAAGTGACACTAAGTAACTAATTTCACTTTTTTTTTTTTTTTTAAGAGCTGGACACAAAGTTTCTCTGGAATAGAAGTAACTTTAAATTCAGTATTTATGTATCCCACTAAGTATTTACTTTTTGACAAAGTTATAGCAAATCGGGCATTATAGCAAATAAATATTGATTTTAATGATAAAAGGTAACAGAGTGTTGACATAAAGAATAAATTAAAATACTTACAGTAGCAAGTATTTTTATGCGTAAAAAGTCTACAAAGAGATGTAAAACATAATTAGCTATGTGCAGAAGATGGAGTGAACACCCTGGTGTCACTGTTCTATCTCAGAAGAAAAAAAACATTTGCTTAAATGTATTGGAAGTGGGTGTTCTATGTTGTCTGGTCTATGTGCATTTATTTTTTGACTCAAAGAGTGACATCTGTGTTTCAGATATAACTTTTTAATATTATTTATAGGAAAAAAGTTCTCTGTTACTCAAAGCTCACTGAAGATTACATACTACAGCAAAGTGTAATTATTTTGGTGAAAATAAATATATACAACCAATAACTTTTGTTTTGGCTAATTCTGATAATTTTTTTCCCTGAGCTTGGCCTGGAAGAGACCTGCCCCTAGCCAAGGGACAGGCTGAGCCAGTCAGACCAATGTCAGAGCAATAAACAATGTCTCTGCTGCTAACCTTGGCATGGCCAAGGTCCTCTGCAAATACAGGTCTATTCACTAACTATGTTGCCTATTATCAGCTCTCTTTTGGTTCATTTATCTGTTTGCATATGTCTTCTTGAGCACAACACTGGCCTCGGTTTCTTAGCAGCCTTCAGCATTGAGAAACTTTTATCTGTACTTTTCCCTGCCTGGATTTGGTGTCACCTCCCCAAGCGCCACCCAGCCACTGCGTGTGCCGTCCTGTGGGTTCTCCCTTCTTTAATCCCTACAGCAGAGGACTTCAAGCCTACAGCACAGTTATTTTAAGTCCTTGGGCAGTCACAGCGAAATATATGCCATGCATCTCTCATCCTTCCATCCATCCTGAGTTTCCTACGGTGTACTCCACTCACATTTCCCTCCAATTTGATCTTTAGCATAAGACGTGTACAATTCTGCAGAGATTGGATGCCTCCTACCCTGTCTCCTCCGTGGCTGCAGACATTACCTTCCTTTCTTGGCCATGCTCATGAGATCATGTACCTCCTGTAGCACTCAGGTAACAAAACACTGGCAGACAGACAGAACAAGCTTTCAGTACCACTGCCCATCATCGACACAGTGTCAGTCTCCTCATCATTGCTTCATGTGGAGCAGGAAGAAGAAAAGATGCAGAAAATCCCTCCAAGTAGTTTTACTGAAGGCTTTCAAATATGAATTGGTACTAAAAAGTCAGAAAGCAGCAGGTCCTCCAATGCCTTTTTCAGAGCACATGCTCTGAGGCTGGAGTGCACATTGGAACACTGTGAAGATGAAAGTTAAGGCAAATAATGCACACAGAAAACTATTTCTTGCGTGGCACATGCCTTCAATTCTATTTTGGGAGAGAACATACATAGTATTCATAGAATAGTTTGGGCTGGTATTTCCTAACATTATTTTAGCTGCTAAGGAAATAGCTGTCTGGAAATATCAATATTTATCACAGGTAAATTTTCCACAGTTTTTATTCACTTCAGTAACGGTGAACTGTAAGATTTCCTTCCCCATTACAACATTTATCATACCTTTATATTTTATGTCAGTACTCTTCAAGACAGTTGTCATTCCATGTCAATCTGATGCATATTTCTTAGCATATTCACTATCATATTTGTGTGTGTTCTGTTCACTTAACTCGGGTTCTGTCTGAAAAAAAAGTAAGGAAAATCTGGATTACTTCCACTGACTCAGGTGGAGATATCACAGATTCAAAACAGTGCAGTTCGGAGATCTCTTTTTTTTTGTCTTTTGACCTACATGTGCACTCTATTACTATAAGCTAATGTGAATCTTTAATTGAACCATTTATACAATATTGTTATTTGGTATTAATCCTGTAATGGCTTAACTAGGCCTTCATATATACACTGCTATTGATATTTAGTTTTCTCTACCCTATCTCCTTCAGCAACTGCTGAATATAAAACATACAGGGAAATGTGGTATCTATTATTAAAGAAGCAGATTGTTCTTTTTCTCCTAAATGCATTTATATGTAACCTTATTTCCTATTCTTCTTCTTCAGATGTCTTATAATGTTTTACAGATGAATGTAATGGAAATAAAATGCATATCTAGAAGACATTTAATATTGGCATAAACATATTTATGAATGTGGCTATGAAGACACATGTGTATACATGGACAATAGATAAGGATATTCTAGCGAGATAGGGTGATAGAAGAATCAACTGAATAAATTATACCACATATTTTAGTCATCCACAAATAGCACATTATGCAAGAAATGTCTTGCATAGCTTCTTTCCCCTGAGAGGAATATGAAGAAAGAAAACGTAGGTTGAGCCTTGATGCTTTAAACAAAACTGATTTGGTAATTTGTCTGCTGTGTATGAAGCTTGTTAATTTTTAAGTGTGATGCTTAAGATGCCATTTTCATTCTAGTGTCCTTCAGTTACAAGGGAAAGAAGTTACACTACACAGAGCCAGGAAAAATGAAGCAAACCAGAAATTTATCAGCTACCTTGTGACAATCAAGATGGAACAGATGACAAGTTATTACCATACGTAGTCCTAATGAATTAGGTGAAATAAGTCCGGAATTAGAAAAAGAAAAGTTTCTTATTTTCTTAGACTAAAAATACAACATGATGGGGCAGTAAGTCTTCATTTGTTCATTTCAGCTCCACAACAGATACCTGCAGCTTTTTGCCATGGCAAGTGGTCTTTACGTATCTTGTACTAGCTTGCCCTTCTGACAGCAGAGGAACCACAACTGTTTTCAGCTACTGTAGGTGAGGGAGCAGGACATGATCCTCTCCCATTATCACATCCTTCCATGCTGAGCTGCAACTCACATTGAGACTACAAGGAGGGGCTGGTAGGGGATGTGACCCCCAAGGGCAGCCTTGGTTGCAGTGTCCATGAAATGGTGGAGTTTGAGATCCTTAGGGCAGTGAGGAGGGAGCACGGCAAGGTCACTCCCCTGGACTTCAGGAGAGCAGGCTTTGGCCTCTTCAGGGATCTGCTCAGTCGAGTATCATGGGATAAAGTCCTGCAGAGAAAAGGGACCCAAGAAAGCCGGTTCATGCTCAAGGATCACCTCCTCCAAGCTCAGGAGTGATGAATCTCAACAAGGAGGAAGTCAGGCAAAAATGCCAGCAGGCATGCATGGATGAACAAGGAGCTCCTGGACAAACTCCAACACAAAAAGGAAGCCTACCGAGGGTTGGAAGCAAGGACAGGTAGCCTGGGAGGAATACAGAGAAATTGTCTGAGCAGCCAGGGATCAGGTTAGGAAAGCTAAAGCCCTGATAGAATTAAATCTTGCCAGGGACATCAAGGGCAACAGGAAAAGCTTCTATAGGTATGTCAGGGATAATGAAAGTACCATTGGTTTACCCTGGTGAAGTGGTCTGCATTTTACAGTTCTTGCTCTACTTGGTGCAAGTCCACCAAGTAACCTAGGCCCTACCAGGTGAATCAGATCCTTCATCATTATAAAATATTGAGTTCTGACCCAAGCATAAATAGCCAAGAGTCACATTCCTTGAAAGCTAGACCAAAGATGTGAAAAGAGATGGAGGAATACAGAAAAGCTGCTACAGACTTGCTCAGGCAATGACTCAAGGGCAGATTTGAGTAGGGCCATCTTCTAATCTTCTAAGCCATAGTACAAAACAGTGCCCTTTCCAGTGTATACACCCAGTACAGCATGTAAGGACCTTCCCAATGAGACAAAGATTTCAAACAAAGTCAATGTACTTAGACAAAGTTGATATTCTTTTACAGTTTCATTGAACAATATCAGCTAGATTAAGAAATGTCATTAATTATCTCTCTAACTGCACTGGAAAGACTAAACCTAAGTCTGCAAAACAAGGTCATCAGGCATGTTTTTCCTCAACAGTCTTATTTTAAATTGTTATAAAGCAGGATAACTCATCGTAACAAATCAGGAGGTAACTCTTATCAAGAGCTTGCCTTTGAAAAATGCTAGAGAGAAAGAAATAGGGAAGAGTAGAAGTGGAACAGAGAAGGAGTAGAAAGAATTAGAGAAATGGTGAAAGACTGAATGAGCAGCAAAAAGAACAAGGAACATTCAGAAATAACAGCAATGGGTGTCAGATTAGGAAGACTAAAGTTTAGGTGCAGTGAGCAAGACAAAGGGAAAGAAGAGAGAACAACCCAATGAGCGAGGCCTTTGTGCTTTCTGAAGAACAGCATGGCTCCATGGAAGAGCCTTTTGAAGTTTTCACAAACTATAAAAATGATTATTTTATTATAGTGTAGCTTACAGACAGCTAGAAATAAACTGGCCAGACCTCACTGGAGAAAAATTTTCCCACAATCAAATGTAAAACCAGCTCTGGATTCTGAAAGACTTTTTGTTCCTATTTATTGAAAAGACAGAGATCAGATATGAGTGTTAAAGAGAACCGAGACAGTAACAGTAGAAATGAGTCGCCCCTCAGCCAGCCTGAACTGCACAGCTGATACCGGCCACATGGAGCAAGACTGTGAATTAGAAGAACATGAAATGATGTGACTTTTGACACTTGGCAAGCTGCAAGGAAGAATCCTAGAGGACCTTTGTATTCACCACTGATTCATGATACTCTGCCTACCGATAACCATCCATAAGTTGGAAGTTTCAGCATGAGTTTTGGGTATACTGGGACTTATGGCAACGTAACTAGCAGTCATCGTGCTGAGCCTCTCCTGAAGAAAAGGAAAAGGTAAGATTATGAGCTTACATTTCAGAACATTTTAACACCGTCTCACCGGTTAGGTGAGATGCCAATATCGTTAAACATAGGTGGTAAATACTTATTTATAAACAATACTCAGAATGAAGCTTTCCTGCCTATTTGCAAAACATAATTTAGTATACAAACCTGACACATAGCTCCCGCCAAGTTTTATGCATATACTTAGCTTTAAACACGGGATCCCTCAGATTATAAAAGTTAAGGAAAATATATAGAAAATGGACAGTCACAGGGCTGGAATCTGCATATTTTTACCTTATGATTTTTTAAAAGGTATTTGTATTTGCAATGTATATTTCAGTATTTATGCAGCTCCACAGCTATCCTTGCTGTCCTGCAACGTTGATTCCTTGTTAGGTTAATGCATATGTATTAGCACTGCAGATGAAAGTAGAATTTCTGGTTTTTCTCCTTTCTAATAGGGATTTTTTTTCTGATGTTCCAATTTCTTTCCTTCTTGTTAGGTGGCTGTTCACATACTTATCTCTGTATGCAGAGAAACTGCTCTGAAGTCTCTGAGCCTTGTGCAAATACAGGGGCCTACGCATACAAAGCAGTATGCAGAATGAAGAACTTAATAACTCATATAAACTTCTTCATTCTTTTGCCAGTGAAAAACTTTGAATTAGCTCTTATCAGATAACTGAAATTGATTGTTTGTACACTGCCAGGCCCTGACACTGCAGATCTTTATACACATTCTTAATGTTAAAAAGATGAGCAGTCACGCTGTCTTCAGTGTGACATGCTTAAACGTACACAAAGATCACTTCAGGAATAAAGCTCTATTTGCAAAAACCCAGGTAGCTTAGCAGATCAGAAGCTACAGTACATCTGCAGTGAATTTTCTGGTCAATACATGTTTAACTAAATTTTGTAAGCAGAGACAGAATTTACCAGGAAGTCTAATGTATTTGCATGGCTCTGTCTAGAGTCAGTGACGCTGGTACCGCCAGCAGAGCAGCAAATTTTAAGAAACAGAACCATAGAAATAATAAACTTGGTATTCCTTTAGTCTACTGCTTTTGTGTTCTTTTGAGCCTTTAAACTATACAGGTTAGGGTCTTAAAAGCAGACAACTAGGATTCTGGGGTAATCAGATTTGGAACTTTAAGGAATCCACTGAAGGCTAAAACAAAAGAGCAAGAGTTGGCAAGAATGCATCATATAGTAACAGAAAACTGCCAAGGGTAACAGCATTTACCCAGTCTCTTTCATTTATTTATTTTCTTATGTTCCAAGCAAAGATAGACTGATTATTGTTTCATGTCACAACTCTTTCCAGCATAAAGACTGAAGGTCTTCTTCTCTTCATCAGCTGAGAACATTGCTGTTAGGTTAGGCTGCGATAGCTCTAAAAGCTAAGTTGTTACTACAGCTTAGCAGACCTATCAATGTGGTCTTCTTCCTGCTTTAACTGCCTCCTCTTCCTCCTCTGTCCTTGTACCAGCATTCATCACTCAACTAAGCTACTACAGCCGCTGAGCCAGCAGAAAATTATTCCTTTTTTTTTTTGCAGCAGCAGGTGATTTTTTTTTTCTGTTGGACTAATGCGTTGAATTGAGTAGAGCGGCCTTACACAAGTACCAGCACATTGTGCGCAGGAGGACAGGCGGGGGGGTGACCCATTGGCTGGACTGGAGCTGCGGCATCCTGGCTTCTCTGGTCGGGTGAAATCTCACAGCAGCTAAAGCTGATCTTACCCGGGGCCTCCTCCCCCCCCAGCGCCAGCTGAGCCTTCCTGTCCCCCTTGTTGAGCTGGTGTCGGCGTTTGTGCAGGTACGCAGTGAGCCAGGTACGTCAGGCAACAGATACCGCTAAAAACTTGCCTGGAACAATCAAAAAGGTGTGTTAGTTTTCAGCCAAATCGGCATCTTTGACTAGCTGACTGCCCTGTTGCAGAACTGGTGCTACTGAAAAGGAGGGATGTGGAATACCTAAGGGGGCCTGGGCGCAGGTTAAACTGCCGCAGAGGCAGATCTTCGGGGCTGCCTTATTCCTTTGGATGCCAGGGAACAGGGCAAGAAAAGCAGAAACTATTTCTGTTGTAGGCCTTCCGCGTTTCTTTGTGCAAACGACTTTGGGAAAGCATCCATAATTAGTGAACAGAATTTCTTCACACCAGTGAGACAGCTGTCTGTTTCGTGAGGGTAATTGTTATTTTTCTTTCACTCTTTTCACCATTACACCTCTTCCCACTCTCAAGGGTGCTTTTCTTCTTCACTGCAGTTTCATAAAAATTAAACGCTAAGTCCCCCGTTAAAATTTGCTAAACCCTGGAAATAATCTACGGCACACGCTCAGGGCCTGCTGGCTCTTCCCAGCCGAGGAGGCAGAGGCGGTGGGAGAGTCTCTCTTCCACTTCCCTTGTGCAAGCCGAGGCACGTTTTCCCTAACTTGTACAAACCCGCGTTTAACTTTTCCCAAATGGCGCCTCCCCGCCCCGCCCCGCCCCGCCCCGCCGCGCCGCTCAGCGCCTTGCACATGGCGGCCGGGTCGGACCTCCGCTCCAGCAGGGGTCGCCATGCCCCGCCCAGCCGGCGGCGGGGAGTGGGGAAGGGGCGCGTCACGTGAGCGCCGCGCCCGCACATGGCGGCCGTCACATGAGCGGGGAGGGGGCGGGAGAGTCACATGACGGCGCCGCTGGGTCGCCGGCGTCGCCTGACGTCCCGGGGCAGCCGCGTCCGCCCGGCCCGGCTCGGCCCGGCTCGGCTCGGCTCGGCCCAGCCCGCGCTGATGGCACGCACAGCACCGCCGCCGCGGCCCCGCGCCGCCGTGTTCGCTCCGCTCCTCTTCCTCCTCCTCCTCCTCTTCTCGCTGTCTTGTGAGCCGGGGGGAGGCGGCGGGGCCGCCGCGGCCCTGAGCGACCCTTACCGGGAGCTGTGCAGGTGGGCGGCCGGCGGGAGAGGGCCGGGGAAGGGCCGCAGCCGGCGGGGTGCGGGGCGGGCCCTGTCCGCCAGAGCGTTTGGTCGGCCCTCCGTGAGGGGTTAGGCCGGCGGGGGTTGAGGGAAGCGGCGGCTGGGCGGGAGGGTGACCCGGGGCGCAAGAGGGGGGTCGCGGGAGGTTGGTGCGGGTTTTGGGAGGGTGTAGGGGGCGGACTGAGGGGTGCGGGCTGGCCGGCGGCGTGGAGCAGTGGGTCCCCGGTGGGACCTCGTCGCCTGACTGCCTGCAGGTACCTGAGGGTTGCAGGGGAGAAGATGGGGAGACTTGGCTACGTGCGAGGCGCCAGTGGTCGGGACTGCTGTGTCCGTTCTAGTGTGAAAAAACTCGGAATAATTTGGAGGGAGCATTACTCGATATTCTTTTTACTAGGGACATCGTCAGATTCCATTAAGTTACCTACAAGAGAGTAAAGAAGGCTTTGAGAAATGAGAACTGCTATGCGGAAAGGGCACTGGGCTTCTTGTTTCGGCATGTTCCTACTCTGAATTCAGCTACGGATTTTCTCTGGCAGCATTGTCTTGCTAGTCTTCATTTCTTCATTATTTAACCAGAATATGCAGTGGTACTTACAGGAATACGTCATCTCGAGCAGCGGCACTGGGCAGGCACCAGTGTGACATGATGAATGTAGCACTTGGGGCAGAGGTTGCGTCAGTGAGGGAAAGGGCTCTCTTGGTGGAATTTGGGGTGCGATACTGTTAAACGCTGAAAAAGGGGAAAAAGTAGGTTTGCTTGCAAGATTAACCCGTGAGGATGGCAAAAACTGGTTTTGTCAGATGACCACCCTAATTGTAGAATTGAAACAGAAATGAGAAACTATTGTGTGGCTTCTGGAGGGAATTTAGCTCTTCAGACTCTAAGGATTTTTTTTTTTTTATTTTTTTTTTAAAAAATCCAAACCCTACCCTAAATGACTTGATTTTCAAGCAGTTTCTATTTTGAGAATAGTGTTGAGTCCTGGCAATGTCTGTCTTGGTTTTGTTGCATGTCTGGGACTAGAGGACTATTTGGGAGTGCCATTGAGAGACATGCAGGCTCTTTTTGGATGCAAATTACTTAAGCTAGTTTCCTTTTGTTATTAGCAAATGAAAAATAAATTGTGAATTGATAGCATAATGGGCAATTTTCCTTTTAAGATGGGCGGCTTCAGAAACATGTGCTTGCTGTTGTTCCATGGTGGGAAAAACTGCTTTGAGGGACTTATGCCTAGTAATCTAGAAACTGGTAAAGGAAAAAAAGTGGCAAGACCCCGTGGAGATCCGTGGTGAAGTGTCATCTCAGGCACAGCTGCAGAAAAGCTACCAAGTGAGGGATGATGCAGGTAGGTAATGTACACGCTTGTGCTACTGGCTGATGTCTCAGCCAAAAGATAGAACATGGGTGTGCAGGACAAGTCCCTGACTAACCTGTTTTTGCGCTGCCTTAAGACAAGGTTTTGATTTGTTTTACAACTTTTAAGAAAACAATATCCTGACTTTTATGTGGCATAATAGGGCTGGTGAAGCTGCAGCAGCCTCTGCGTCTGGTGTGTGAATGTCAAAAGGTGGACAAAGAAGGAAAACGTTGGGGGTTGGAAGAGGCACTGGCTCTCCTTTAAATAAAAGCAGAGCGATACCCAGGTTAGGAAAGCTGTCTTGCAGAGAGGAGGAAAGTTGTCAAAACTGTTTTGCACCAGAACTGCGGCATGGGGCTACTTAAACTTGAATGAGTTGTTTTTGTTGCTGGTTTTGTGCAGCCTTACTGCTGGCATACTTGGACGGTCTGAGAAAAGAAGAGCTTTCATTCTCTGAAACTTGTCAAGTGTCATGGCTTGTAGTGACTGCTTTTGCCATGCTTTCTCCTTCGTTCTTGTGTATTCTGACAGCTGACTGCTGTCATGTGACTTGCAATTGAAATTCTCTCTTTATCTTCTGTGTAGAGGTGTCTGCAGGATCGCTGCAGTATGAACACCTGGGAAGGAATATAGGGAGCTGACTGGATATAGGAAGTTACTGGTCAATTTGGTCTCCCTCTTTTTTCTTCTTCTTGCATTTTTCACGTGACAGGAAAAACAAATTCTGGAGTTAGAGTTAATTTTGTGAACTGTTCTTGAAATCAATCTACTTCAAAAACAGAAGAAAGCTTGACAGTTTGGGTTTACCTTCCATGTTACATCAGGGAAGTTACTGTAAAACTTCCTTTCCCCTCTAAAAAAATTGCAGGAAATGTTTCGGTGTGATGGTAGAGCAGTAAATACAAACTACGTCCTCTGTGTGCTGTTTTGCCTGATAATCTGCCCTGGATCACAGATGATTTGATGACAGGTAGTGTTTTTGTCTCCTCTGCAAGGATAGGAGTTGGTGCATAACTTCGATAACTTTTAGACTCGTGAGTGGAAGGAAAACTCCTTAAACCGCTCTACGTCACAAGATTGCTGTTATGCAGAATTTCCAATCTGGGGGTTGTAAGCCAAGTCTCATTTACATTTAATGTTGCAGTTTTTAATAATACAGCTTCTGCAGCTGAGTGTATGTACAGTTCTGCTCAAACCCTGTCTTTTCAGCCGTTATCGTGAAACCACAACTGTGCTGTTGTTTGCCGTTGGAAACCCTGAGTTTAGTGCTCAGCTTCGCCTCAGTGAAGAAGCTGAGTACGGAGAGGTGACCTTTATTTAGGTGAGCTTGCTCAGCTCTATGAAGTGCCTTACTGGACTTTTTTGCACATGCACGTGGTTGCTTCACGTGGCTGGGAAGCTGCCATTACAATGGTTTGAGTGTGGTTTCTCGGCACGTGAGCTTCCTATAGCTCTTGCGTACTTGAGCTTCAAATTGCTATCTCTCTTCTTCAGCGTTCTGTGAAATACTGCAGGAGATGTGGTTTGGAGTGTAGCACGAAAGACCAAATGTCTTTCTGATGGAGAAAGCTGAACA
Organism: Tetrax tetrax; assembly: GCA_009806455.1. Classification (NCBI taxonomy): domain Eukaryota; kingdom Metazoa; phylum Chordata; class Aves; order Otidiformes; family Otididae; genus Tetrax; species Tetrax tetrax. Next base: position 447,256 of record WHYT01017764.1, read on the forward strand.
GCTTGTGGTGTAACTGTAAGGCTATTATGTGTGATGGATATGCAAGAAAACTTGCCTGAAGACATGCAGCATGCGCGATGGTTGTAAAAGGTGACGATGGTTGTAAAAGGTGACGGGTAAGCTAGAGCACAGCTAAGCATGAGCAAGGATGCATTAGAAAGCTCTTGAAGCATTGCGATAGCTCGATACCTCGTGCCACTCAAGCTCTCATTTTCTGTAAGGAGAACTTGCTTTCACATAGAAGTTTCTTTACCATGCGTATTTGTACTAAAATCTTAGCCGCAGCTAATAATCGTTTCTGTGGCAAGTAGTGAATCTGAGCTGCTAGCTTCAAATTAAGTGGTTATCCTGGAAATTGTTCTTGAGCTTGTCTACTCATGATTGTGCTGGTTGAACCTGCTCATAAAGAGCTTCAGGTGCTAGTTTTATCTCTGCAGCGCTCTGATAGCTGAGGAGCTGCTGGGCACAAAACTGCCTGGATGCATAATCACATAAGGATCTGCTTTCCAACTCTGTGGGTGTAGGTTGCCTTGTCTCTGTGCTGGGTCGTCTGTGTAACGCCCCTTCAGCCAAATGAGCCACTTTCCCAGAGAGCAAAGGCATGTTTCTTTGTAACTGCGCTTTACAGGTCTTTGGAGCAGGGTGTTCCCTTCTTCCTAGCAGTTGTCCCTTGGGTAAGAGTTTGAGAACCAAAAAACTTGAGCGTGGTTATGAGAATGGTAGCAATAGTCTTCCTGGTGCTCTGTTGCTTTCAGAGTGGTTCACTAGTGCTCAGACCTCAAAGTGGGTTGGCGTGGGGTCGCAGGTGCTGTGACAGCCGTTAGCCACCTGCACCTTCTCTGACCTCAATGCCTGAGCTACTGTTCACAAAGCAAACTAGACTCGCTAATGCTTGTATCCCTTTTCCCTTTCTCATGTTGTTTTTTTTCCCATGACTTCCTTCTTTACTTTGTCAAGAAATGCAGAGCGCTCTTTTGATCTTACCTCTTGCCGAAAAGTAGTTTAATTTTCTTTTTTTCTGCTGTCGCTTCAGTGTCTTAAAAACAAAGCTGGTAGCTGGAAAGGCTGACCTGCAGGCCAAGTTATTCCCAGTCACTTGTTTGGACCTTGCTTGCACAACCGCTTTCGACAGTGGCCTGGGTTGGCGCTGCCTCCAGCAAGGGATCCTCCCTCACTCCCTCCCTGCCTGCTGCTGGTGCATGGCCAGAAACTGCTGTGAGCCAGGCTGGGAGCTGGCCGGGCTCAGTCCCCTCTCCGCACACATGCGCACGCACCTGTTGTTTTTGCTGAGTTAATTTTGAGAGAGGGCAGTCTGTGAGGCCAACAGCATGCAGGGGAGGACACAGAGAGGAGGAGAGCCTGCCCTGGCAGGTCGATGTGAGTGCATGTTTCAGGCCTCCTAACTGTGGGATAGTTCATGTCTGGGTTTATCTGGAAACAAGCATCATGTGATTTCAGCCAAAAAAAAAACCTGTTGGACAGTTTTAAGGCAGGGGCTGTGTTTGAGCCCAGTTTTTGAATGGCACCAGAAATGGCTGCTTGAGTGGTGTCATCTGCACAACAGCAGCTGTATTGAGCCCCCTGGATAGAGAGTGCATCGCACCTCCCCCCGTGACCAAGGCTGTTGCTTTTTAAAGCTGTTGGTATAACAGCTCCCTAAACTAGCTCAACTGCATTGAATCTGGGATAGCTTAAGCCCTTCAAACAAGATAACTTTGACTGGCCCTGGCAAGGGGGTAATTAAATGAGGCATCACGGCTGGTGGACGCGAGTGCCGAGTGGCTGGAGGAAGCCAGTCTGCGTGGCTCACCCGTGGTCAGGATGGGGCAACGTGTTTGCCAACAGATTGTTTCCATTATGGGATGCAGCAGAGAGGTCAGCTTGCATCTTACTGGAAAGTAGAGCACATGCGACTTGAAACTATTCCCAGGCACTGACTGAATGCCAGGAGTCTTACTTGTGAGAGGAGTAATTCTTGCTTTTACTCTGAAAGTGTATTTTGCATCTCTCTGATGAGAACAGCTGCTTAGGCTACATCCAGCCTGCTGTTACCCCCAGTGAATAAATTCTTCCCTGCTCCTCCCACCCATTTAAAAAAAAGTCCCTTGAATTTTCTTTGAAGTAATACTACTCTGAAGCTGCATCAGATTTTCATTTTTGTGTGCCACTGAAGTTGTGGTTTGGAACATGATTAAACGTGGGATTTCTTATTTCCTTTCTGTGAACTGTTTTGAAGGACTCCCCAGCCTTCCCTATTCAGGGCCCTGTGAAAGGGTGGAGGTGAGGGCTGCCTGTGGTGGCTGCTTGGCTTCTGTTCTGTAAGCTGCTCACCTTGTTTCTCTTTTGCTTCTGGCATGTGGGTGAACTGGCTCGAAGATGTTGATTTCCTCTGTTTCATAACATGGAACTGGGAAAGCAAAATCTCTCATAGAGTGATAATTCTGTTGTGTGAAGGACATAGATTCTCATTCAGTTCACAAACAGATTTTAATTTGCAAGTTCTCTAAATAAACCCCCACACTGAAGAAAAACTTTGTGTCTTAGTATTGTATGTTACCTTTTGGTCATCTCCCACAACCAGTCGAAAAAGAGTATTGGAGCCCTTGGGAATTTTTCGGTGAAATGCTAATTTTCCGGGGCTTCATTGTGGAGAAGTTATTTTAATTGAAATGCATTCTCTCCTGGAGGTAAAACCGGCTTTAGACTTAATCCCTTGAACCTACAGTCCGGTTCTTCTAAATCTGTGTGTGTGTGTGTGTGTGACCGTGTGTTGTCGAGCTTTCTTCCGTTCGTGAACTTTGGTTATGCTGTACTGTAGCTTAATTCTCATCATCGTCCCGCATTGGGATTGTCTTTATCCACTTCAGAAATGCAAGAAACTGGCTCAGAATACTAATCAGTGTGATTGTAAAATATCAGCTCTGTCTGCTTATGAGGAAAGAAAAGTGACAAGTGTATGTCTAAGATTGAGACGCAGTCCTTGAATCCAATTAAAAAGTAATTTTATTGTTGTTTTAGGTATGACTCGATACCTGGTAAGTTACCTTTTCAGCCTTATATCGTTGTATTTGGGTTTTTATATTCCAATATAATTAGGATATAAAGATTTCTTTTCAGTTTGCAGAGAGAACTCTCTTGTTGTTGTCCCTAACTTGTCCTAGCCATTAGCAGACTGTAATTAATAAGGCTGCTATACTACAGGAAAGCAAAGAACCCCGTTGTCAGTAATTAAACAGAAAATGTGGTGTCTTACTGCTGGCTCTTTGATTAGAAATGGGATACACTGGATTTGAGAGGAATTAGGATTCAAAATCTAGAGTAAAGTAGCTGAACTGCTGTTGCCCCATCCTCTCCCCAGGGATTTGGCTTCAGAATGGCACAAGAATGGTTCTCCTTCTGGGGTATGATAATGTCAAGTGGTGCAATGCCTGTGAGCTAGAGATTAAGGCGAACAAAACCTTACGGGTGAAGCTTCTGGTCAACTGCTAATTTCTTTCTAGCTGAGAGGGGAGAGTTGAGCTCCCTCGCTGGGTTTGGTACTAATCTGTAGATAAAACAAATGCTCCTGTGGGTCAGACAGATGCATTAAACCCCGTGTGAGCTGTAAATAATGTGAATACCTAATGAGTCACTGTGCTGTCCTCTGTTTGCTGATGTGATGACTCTGTGTTAAATCCTACTGAATTTTCCAGTTGGGATAGAAAGAAAGCTGAGGACTCTCTTACCTTGCAAAAATCAATACTGTCCAGGCTGCCCAAAGAGGTGTAGCTCGGGTGTCATCTCAGGCAGACAGCAGGTGTTTACTGAGCTGTGCCTTTTCAACAGAGCTCGGCAACAGCGCTGTGCTGGTAAGCCAGGCTGGCTTAAAGAGGTCCTGACTCCAGACGAGCTGACCCGGGCCTGCCTCGAAACCGCCTGGCGCTGTGTCATGCGGCCGACCGCATCTCACGGCGGTCTTAGCGCTCGCTGTGAGGGAAGCGAATCTTTGCTCTACCTCTGAACTGCACTGCATTTATCTATTATTTATTTATTTTCTGTTAATCTGATGTATTCCCCGTTGTATTTAACCAGAGCTTCATGTTCCTTTATCAGTTTTTAGACTTAGCACTTCTGCCACTGTTACAGGGTGTTGATAAAGTGCAGTAGCGTGCAGCCTGCCAAAGATGTTTGAGAGGTTTATCAGGCTCTCAAGGAAAAAGATTCACCACCTGTGATATACCTAGTCAGAGTGGCCTTTACAGAGATTAGATGGGGAAGAATGGGTGGTGGGTGTTCAAGAAAGGGGAAAATGGATCCGATGTATGCTCCTCAGGTGATTAAATCTGTTTTGTTCTTGGCCCCAACACAATAACAATTATTTCTGGTATTTATTTATATAGAACATGAATACGGAACTCGAATTAGTGGTGCTCTTAGCTTTATAACTTGGTTAATTCTGGGACTAGTGTCTAAAGGATGGTGGTGCAAACAATGTGAATACCAGCTGAGAGGCTTGTTGTTTTTTTTTTTTTCTTTTCAGTTACACGTGGGAAGCAATTGATGCAGACAAGCATGTGCTTTATAAAATAAACTTATGTTCAGGTGTTGAAGAGTGTGGAAGATCAAGTGCTGTCTGTGCGTATGACATCAACAAGAATACCTATCTGTCTGTGGGTAAGTAAATGAGCCTCCTTCCTCATAAGTGCTTCAGAGTTGTGTTAATGAGTGGTCTTATAACTATTGCAAAGTTTGACATGTTAGCAAAGACTTTTTTTTTTTTTTTTTTTTTTTTTTTTTTTTTTTTTTGTTCTCCTGAGAACAGTGTAAAACTTTATTCTGTTGTAGATTTCCTGAGGAGATTTGGGAAAACGTGATCAGATTGCAGATAATAACTTCACAGGACAGTGAAACTTATCTTATGGTCTGGTTAACTACTCTAGTGTGAAACTATGCAAAGCTCTCTCAAGTAGAAATAAGTCCATCTACCTGTGGTGGGATATGCACTGTGCACAGCCTTGTTTGAAGCTTGATACTGAACAGAGGATAAAGCTTGAGTTACAGCTCTAAACTATGTCACAGCCTAGCCCGATGTAACATCGACTCTGTTCAGAGTCAGGTTGCTCTCTGTAATGCAGTCTTGGAGTATTGCTAAGCTTCCAGGATGCCGTCTTTAGGTTGTTACACACAGAAAGGAAGTCAATTACATGCTGTCCTCTGCTTTCAGGTAAACATGTCAAGTCTAGTGGTTGCTTCAGTAGTTCACAGATGGTCTTGGTGTTCTTAGGACTGGTGATCTAAAAGTGAAACTAGCATATTCCTTTACACATGGTTTCATCCGTTGGAAGCAGCTTGTGCTCGGAACAGTATTTATGTGCTTATTTTCATGAATGCTTGTGGCTTTCAAGGTTGCTTCTGTGCTTCAGCTAACAAAACAATATAGGAACACCGATGAAGAGGTTTTCTGATAGTTGACTATTGTTACTTCTAATAGAATAAGGCAATAGCTGTCTTGAGACTGCCTTGTAGTAGGTGCCGACCTGAAGTCTGAATTTAACATTCTTGCCAATCTTGCCTTCCATTGGCAGACAGCTCTTATAAGAAGCTGTGAGTCTTCAGTAAAAGTGTTTGAGTTGAACTGCTGGAAAGTGGTGAGGGGGAAGATGATTCTTGCCTGTATGCAGATGCACAGCAGCTGGTTAGCCACCGTTCTCCCTACCCCTCTCCGTTAACTGTGGAGATGCTTTGGTTTCAGGCTGTGGTCGTTCAGTGCTTTTCAAACAAACTAGTAGGGTTGCGACCCAGTGTTGCTTTGTTTTATTGGTCAAATGGTCTAAGTTTTGTTCTCATTCATGGTAAGTCTGAGGCTTATTAGTGATGCCTGCCATGCTTCATCGTGCTGCCTCTAGTTGTGTTGGAGCTTCAGCACCATCATACTGAGTTGAGATTGTGCTAATAGATTATCAAGCCTCTTGTTTGTAAAAATAAATAAACAAAACCAAACAAAAAGCCCCCAAACCCACTCTTAATGAGAAAGAGGAATCTTCTTAATCCACGTCTAGGCAGGTGTAGACTCCTTGTGTAGATTCCAGGTACCTGGGAGCTAAGCTGCATACCTGCCTTAGAGCATTCCAGCTCATATGAGGTTACTTGTCTGTTAAACCTGAGTACAGCTGAAGGACTTTGATTTAGGGAAAGAAGGGCAATTTGCCAGCTGATAAACTTTGCTAAGCTATAAGATTTCTTCCAATAGAGGCTTAGTCAGATCTCTTCTTCCTTCTTTCAGAAAGAAGCTTTATCTGCAAACAATAGTTTTGCTTTTACATATCAGCGGTGCAAGAGGCAACAGTTACAGAGCTAGTCCTGTTGTTTGATCCCAGCTTTGATAAGGGGTAAGGCTGTATGCTCTGTGACTGCGATCAGTTTGTATCCCAGGGAGGCCTGGTGGCTAACGTTAACTGTACGTCAGTGTGGTGTACCGGTGCTGGTGCTGAAACCCCAAAGGCCTCTCCTAGAAAAAGCTCTTCCACTTCATTGATTGACCTTAGAAGTTTTCAAGGTGTAGGCAAATGCTTAGCTCTTGAACATCAGTAAGGATGGAAATGACGTGGTGCTTAGTTAATTTAGTGTGACACCTAGTGACTCATGTGCCATTTAGCTGGACTACTACTAAAATTAAAAGCGTAGGTATTACTGTAACTGTTTGTTAACCTGAGTGGTGAAACATGCACTTTGTCCAGCTGCAGTAGAAGAACTGGACATGGAGTGATGGCTGCCACCTAAACGCCCCCTTCTTCTGGACAGCTGATGGGATGTCTTCCGTGATTGCCTTTCTCTTTCACAGAATCTTAAAATCATGGAGTCAATGATCAAGGGGTTTTGTGGACAGTGTTTGTGATTTAGAACAACTGCGTAATGTGCAGGATCTGGTGCTAATTTTTGTAAGCTGTACTAGCTGATTTTAGTGTAATACTTTGTGGAAGGAATGCATCTCTAAAGTGATAAAGAAACATGAGTGATCATTGAAGAGAGCTTGATGTTATGGAAAAGATGGTTGCAGAACTGGTGCTCTGGAAAGAAGCTCACGGAAGGCTGATGGCGTGAGGCGATGGTTCATGAGATATCTTGCTATGGGAGGAGTCATGTGCCACTGAAGAGATTCTTGCTAAAACTTTTTAGCAAGTTCCCGAACTAGTTTTAAGCACGCAGAGGGGAGGAGAGCATGCATATTGGCCTGTGATAAACACCATGTACTTGGTTAACTTGATTTTTCTTAAATATTGCTGTAACTGAGGAAATTGGAGGCAGCTCAGAAGGCTTTTAGAGCAATGTAGTGTGTTCTTAGGGTTGAGAGAAAACTAATGCTACAGAGCATTGAGCTACTTCCTCAGGTGATGCTGCCGTAAGTTCTGTGCTAAATTTGGGCTTAGAACTGTGTACATTTATAGCAAGACAGTTTTTAAACGTGTGTGCATATTGTTACTAGATACAGCTCTTTTGACTAGAAACTCATGGTTTCTAGTCTGCTAATCTAGGGAAGAAAAGAGGATACTTTGCCAGCATCTTCTAAGCAATGATGTGATAAGCAAAAGTCTTGCTCTCAAAGTAGCACGTATCTCTGGGTTTACAAGGGCTGCATGGCACCTTTGTTAGCATCAGTGCTGTAAGTCTTAAAACCCGAAGATAGTCTTCTGATAGAAAGAGTGCCAGGAAATACAGAAGACGTGAACCACTGAGAGCCTCCAGGTGCCTGGAAGGTGGCACTGAACTGCAGTGCTGGTTACATGCTCCGCTGCTGCAGGTTCTCAGCCTGCGCGCATGCCTGCGTGTACAGGTTTGGTTTGTGCTGCCCTTCTTCTGGGCTGGCATGACTCCACTCAACTTTCCCTTGAGAAGGCAGAGGATTATTCAATGATCTGTAATACTGGTTGCCGTGGCTGTGCAGGGGATGCTGTGAATGGCTGCTTAGGTATGAGCATCTTGATGTGCCTTCCTGTAACGCAGTTAGCGTAAACATCTGCAGCATGAATAGAGGAGCCCTGAGCTCCTGAGGGGATGTCGCATAGGTTAGCATCAAGTTTCCGTTGTGATTGCCACCACTTCAACTTTACCTGCAAGTCTGGTGGCTAGAGTTGCTTTCTCTCTGCTACAGTTCAACGCAACTGATGATCATCAGAAACAGTCACAAATGGCTCGCTTCCCAGTTCCTTCGGAGGACTGGGCTGTAAAAGAGTGCTGGGGAACTTTTTGGAAAGATGCCAAACAGTGCCTGTCACTGGGAGAAGCACTGGCAGCTTGTAGCAGCCTTCAGTATGTGTGCCTGGAATGGTGTTTCTCAGAATATTGCTTTGACTGTATTTTTTACTTTCTTGTACCCTCTTCCTGCCCAGTTTGCTTGCTTCTGCTCCTTTTGCTCTCAAGGCTGTATTACTTGGGTGTAGTGTAGTTTTGCTTGCCTTGAGTGAGGAGATAACAGGCTGGGCAAAGTTCCAGCAAATGTGTTTTTCCAGATGAAACATCATCTGGCCTAGGTGCAAAGCTGCTGTCTGCAGCAGTTACAGATTTGACTTGCTTTCTGCCTAGTGTAGACATCAAGAAAAATGGAAAGGGGGAATCTGGTCAATACTCGTGCTTTATAGTGTTCTCTATAGTTGACCCCGAACTCTATGCAGAATTGAAATGCACAGCATCCATTTTTGATAGGCAGAGTTAGCATGCTAAATGTGAAAGGGCTTGGTGCTTAATGGCAACCAAAATAGGTTTGAGCAGGAACATCTCAGTGGCCTGAGCTGGTGCTCATCATGAATTGGAACGTCCTCACCTTTTCCCTTTGGGTCAGGTGCTGGGGAGTGATGCAGCACTGACCCCAGCCTTCATGCAGCATGCAAGCTGCGCTAAGGGAGATGGGGAGCTGCAGGGGTACATGCGCTGAGGCAGTGGATCTGTGTTGGGTTTGTCTGCAGGCGGTGCCAGTACGGTGGCTGTGTTCAGACACCAACAGGTTCTTAATTAAGTGGACTTAAGAGGTATGTAGAACTGGCAGTGTGCACGTGCGGCCCAGAAGGCGAACCACATCCTGGGCTGCATCAAAAAAAGCATGGCCAGCAGGTCGAGGGAGGAGATTCTCCTCCTCTACTCTGCTCTTGTGAGACCCCACCTGGAATACTGCATCCAGCTCTGGAGCTCCTGATATAAGATGGATGTGGACCTGTTGGAGTGAGTCCAGAGGAGGCCACGAAGGTGATCAGAGGGCTGGAGCACCTCTCCTATGAGGACAGGCTGAGAGAGTTGGGGCTGTTCAGCCTGGAGAAGGGAAGGCTTCAGGGAGACCTGATAGCCGTCTTCCAGTACCTCAAGGGGGCCTACAGGAAAGATGGGGAGAGGCCTATAGGGCCTGTTGCAATAGGACATGGAGTAATGGTTTTAAACTAAAAGAGGGTAGATCTAGACTAGGTATAAGAAATAATTTTTTTTAATGGTGGGGGTAGTGAAATATTGGAACAGGTTGCCCAGAGAGGTGGTGGATGCCCCATCCCTGGAAACATTCAAGGCCAGGTTGGACAGGGCTCTGATCAACCTGATCTGGTTGGAGATGTCTCTGCTTCTTGCAGGGGGGTTGGACTAGATGATGTTTGAGGGTCACTTCCAACCCAAACCTTTCTATGATTCTATGATGCTCTCAATTGTGCTGATGTGATTTATATAAATGGCATAAAAGCTAAAAAGCTGATAAATGGAAGATGATGGGAAGAAGGAGTGAATTGTAGTACTTGAAAGTAGTTGGTAACAGTTTTCTGGTGGAGTCCCTTGTTCCTAAGACAGTGATTGGTTTGTAGTGGTATTTGCTGTTGGGCTTCTTAGCATTCAAAGTGTTTGCTAAAAACCATTGAGAAAGTAGAAGTGTGATTAAAGGTATCAAACACTATCTTAGCTTGGATCTAGTCTTCCAAATTGCAAGAACCGCAAGAAGGTCTTTAGCTGTACTGTGTTCAAAGGCTATATATCAGTGGACCAGTATGTCATGTGCTGCTCAGCATTTGAAATTAGAGCCTGTCTGTTGATCTTCTGTGAAGATGCTGCATTATGATAACCTCTCCTTTTTTTTTTCTCCTTTTTCTTTTTTTTTTTTTTTTTTTTTTTTTTTTTTTTTTTTTTTTTTTTTTTTTTTTTTATTAAAAAAAAAAACCAAAACCAAAACAAAACCAAAACAAAACCCGTAGGTGATTTAGATTTGCAAAAACTTTCCAAAACTCTTCTGGAACTCAACACTACCAATGATTGCTTGCAGCAAGGCAGTCGGCACCAAATTCAAAGCAACATTAACTTCCTCTGTGGGAAAACACTGGTAAGTCTAAATCACATGTTCTTATCTTAAATGGAAGTGGCATGTACTTCTAACTTGCTTTTAAAGGAGACTTACTGTCCTTGTGTGTGTACTAATTACTGAGCTTCACAGATTAAGGAAGAGCCATTTATGTTTTAGTACCAAATTAAGGTCATGATATACTGTAGCTTTCAAAATTCAGTCCCGGTAGAAAATAATTGCAGATCTGCAGCTTAGCTCTAATCGTGGGCTCTTCTGGGTCTCTAATGTCTTTACAGGGACTGCACTGCAGTATTTTAATAGCGTAATATGGAGGAATGAGTCTGCAGAGTGCTGTAACAATGAGAGCTATTGTTTGAATGCTGGCCATGCCCCAGCTGTGGACCTAGCGTGTCTGTTTAATAGAACAGCATTGAAGAAAATGCCTGACCTCTGTTATGGGTCAGTGTAGCTGACAACAGTAAGCATTAGATTTTGTCTACATAGAGTTGAACTAACAGTGCTTAAATGTCCAGCTGGGCCTCTAGGTGAGTTCATGAGAATCTACTGAAAGTGTGAATGGAGAGTCCCAAAAAGTTTCTAGGGCTGTGTGCTTATGTATTTTTTTTCTCCACATGCTTTTGGAGTTACACCTTCCACGCACTTAACTGATACCACAGCTTGGTCTTTCGTACAGATTGTGATCAGCTCATATATTTGAGTTTCAGAAACAAGTGCTTATTAGTGCTGCTGTTGGCACTGACGATGCTGTTGCACACCCCCTCTTGGAAATCTAGCCAATTCAAACAAAGTGCCAGTGCAGCAGAGAGGGTTTAAATGCTTCCTGTTCTGTTTCAGCAGATGACTCTTTAAACTAAATTAAAAATTATTGCTCAATGCCCACTGTAACACCAGATCATAACAATCTTCAGACCGCTTCTAGTTAGAGTAATTCTAACACTTATTCTTCATGTGATGTACTAAAAGGGTTTTTGCAATAGTGTGGAACAACTTGTTTCCAACACGTTTATGGCAGGGTTAAACAGGGAGGGAATCTGTTTAAATATTCTAAAGTCCTTCTACCTGAAGTGATGGAGGGAGAATAGAAAAATCTGATTGTTGTCTTTCTTGAAGTAGAAACGTTCGGTTGAGCATCCATCTGTGAACCGTGGTAGATCCCCCATCATGAAATAGATAAAAATGTGTATGACATGGGCCTACAAAAATAAGTAGCTGAGATTAGAGGTGTTCTTTTGTGTGGCAGAAGAGATTGCTAATCAGTATTCTTTGTAAGATAAAATACAGGGATCTGGTAAACAATGCATTGCCTTACTGTTCATCTGTTTATATACATTTGTATTGGTGTTTTCCTTTGTAGTAACCACATGTGACTGGTGGTTCTGCCAGTATCAATTGGCGTAGTGAGCACTTCTAAAAGGTGTAGTACAACTACTGCGTATTAGGACTGGCAGATGGCAATTTAAGAATTGATGCATATGCAGACTCAAAAGGGTTTGGTACCCTGTGTCTTCCTGAGCTTACCAACAAAGCTGTTAAATAACAAACTTACTGTTAACGAGTGCTATTAAGAAACTGTATGCCCTTACTGTGTGACATGCTGTATTCTTTTTTACTTAATGTCTTGAATGAACTTCTTGCTTTCTACAGATGTAAAATAAAACTGAAGTCTGGCTTTCAAATAATTTTTTTTTTCTCCTTTAAATAGGGTACCCCTGAATTTGTAACAGCAACAGAGTGTGTGCACTATTTTGAATGGAGGACCTTTGTGGCTTGCAAGAAAGACTTGTTTAAACCTATGAAAGAGGTAACCTATCCACTATCCATACAGAAGTTACTCTTCGCACATCTGGCAATTTTACTCTTAACCCCCTACCCCAGCCTCAAACTAATCCCAGCAACCTCTGTAGACCTAACATTTTTGGAGGCCTATAAAGTGTGGCGGAGCTGAGAATTTTAAATAGCTCTTCAACCTTCTAGGTGGGTGTTTATAGTAAAACTCTTCTAAAAAGTAGAGCAGAACAGTCTAACTTTGGATGCCTCGTTTTAGTCAGCGTATCTAGCTGTAAGTATTTGAGCTTCCAGAAGTAAAAACATTTCCATGTATTAACTTGGCTTGATATATGCCTGTTCATAACTTCTCCCTACTTGAGTAGCGTCGATTGCATGTAATTTGTTGTTGTTGTTCTAGGTCCCTTGCTATGTGTTTGATGAAGATTTGAAGAAACATGACTTGAATCCTCTCATCCAAGTTTCAGGACATTACTTGGTGGATGATTCTGATGATGATTCCTTGTTCATAAACATCTGCAGGGACTTAGGTGTGAGCACTTGCTTGTGTTACCTTTTAGTGTATAAAGTTTTAATAGCGTAGTTCTTTTCCATTGCCTCAGTTGAGGAGGTCCTATGACCAATGATCAGTATTTTAGGACTTGCACTACTGTTTCAAGCTGCTTTTGGTGATTTGAAGGCTACTTTCTGTGAAGCCAAGTCTTACTCTCCAACTGTTGAGTATTCAGATATATGCCCTTTCTGGATGGGCAAGTACTATTAGAAAAGTTGACTTAAACTGGACTGAGTGGAAGAGCTCAGCTTGTATTTTAGCTGCTTCTCTTTGCAGCCAAATAGGACCAAGATGGTTCATAGCACTTCATGTGCTCTAAACTTATTACTTTGGGCTCTGGTTCAGGCTTATTTTCAAGTGAATGTCCTGAGACGGATCTAAAATAGTGTTTAGGTGCTTGGGTAAGTAATGGTGCATAGCAAGCACTTTTATTTTGCTTAGGAGCTATATATTTAAGGAATTAAACCAGCAAAACCACTCATTTGAAACATGCTGAAAATGCTAGTTTAGCTGTATATTCCCACTGTGTTTTTCACTCTGCATTTTGTGCTCCTGTTAAGGATTTAATACTTCTATTTTTAGTGGCAGGTCTATTCTTTTAAAACTCCCATTAGCCTGAAACTTTTTGCTGACAGCTTTGAATAAGATGGTTTATAAGAAACAAAGGAGGGGTAAAAAACTTCCCTGTGAGGAGAGATTACTCATTACTTGGTATCATTTGGGTGGAGGGGGGGAATACTTGGCACACTTCTAAAAGTTCTTGAGGCCCTGTGCATCCGGCAGCTGTGCTAGCAACTGGAAAGTAGCTGCAGCTACTTTGGCAGGAAGGATAAATTTGCTGTCCGAAAACGGGGCAGCGTGAACTCCCCTCTGTTTATCACAAGTACTTCAGATTTTGTCTTGCCGGTTTCATACTTGAATGTAACTTGATTTAAAGTTATTTTTTGGCAAAGGGTAAAGCAATGAATGGTAAGTGAGCCCACAGATAAAATGGCAAGATACTTCAGGTAGGGCAGGGCTTAGAAGCTGAGTCCTATATTCTATTTTCTGTGTTCTGTAACAGGAAGTTCAGGTGGAGAGACCAGAAACTGCCCTGTTGGCAGTGCTGCTTGCTTGTTACATGAAGGTCGGGCGTATGATGTTGGCCGTCCAAAGGAACAGCTGAAACTTCATGACAAAGACAGGTATGTAATTTTTGTGGTGATACTTCTGTAAGCACTTCTGAGTGGTCCGATCTGAAAAAAAAAAAAAGCCGTCTTGGTAACAGATAAGTCTTCTAAAACTTAACATCAATACCACTTCAATTTTAAAGCATTAGCAGAAAAAAAATATTCAAATACTGGGAGGGCAGAGTCTTTTTTCAGACATCCTGTAGTACTGGTATAACAGATCAAATTTTCTTCTTCGTTCTGAGATTCCTTTTTACAGAACTGCAAAGCTCTCAGGAGTGAGGGTTGGCGGCTGCTCTCTGCCTGCAAGCAGAAGAGTGAGATTTGACCCCTGCTGTCTGAGCACCCACAGGGTAAATGCCCTTGGCTCTCAGTGGGTTTATGCACTGTATTTCGTGAACTCTACTGCCCAGGAATACTTTAAAAGTTGAGAACAGGGCTAGATGTTGCCTTTTTGTATTTTTGCATTAATGAGTTCTTAATAGAATAAATATATAAACAATGCAAAGCTTATTGTTTCTGGTGGTGACAGGGCAGGGACTATGAGAAACTCTTTCCTCGATGCTGCCTCTGTTTGCTGCCTTTTGTGCTGGAAGTGTAGGTTGAAAGAAAACAAAAACAAAAGCAAAAAAACCACCCAAACAATCCAATGTGTCTCAAGGGACCTAACATTCTGATCTTTCTGAGCTTCAGGTCATCTGAGCATACCTTGTCTGTAGGGTCAATAGCACCCTGTTGACTTCTGCAGTACTCTTTTTATCTTGGATGCAAGCTGAAGAAAACATGCAGAGTAAACCAGATTAATAAGTTAATAACATGGTTATTTCATTGACAGGGTTGTGGGTTTTCTTTTGGTTTACAAATCAAGTTGTTAGCCTTCTGTTGTAGGGCATTCCCCCCAACATTGAAACTAGTGGCTGAGGTGTTCTGTACCAAGGCAGAAACTTACAACCTTGGAAGCACAACCTGGTTCTTGCATTAAAATGCAACTGGTACTCTATAGAAGTGCTTGTCAAGAACGCTTAATCTTAGCCCTGCTGGGACTGAAGAGCTCTTCATTGTTTAAGGAAAATTGATTTTATGTCCTCAATCAGACTAAGGTTGCCTGAGAAGGAAGTAAGATGTATTGTGTCCTAAGGTATAGAGGCCACTTAGAAGTGTGACTAATGTGAAGCCAGACAGCAACCCCTCTGCAAGTTGTTGTCTTCTGCCTGTTAGACTGCATAGAACATTAATGCTTGGTTGGGAAGTTGTGTTGATCTGCTTGTTCTCTCATCAAGGTAGTATTGCCATTTGTCTCTCCCTGTCAGGTAGTGACCATGTTTCATGGTAACATGGAGACATTCAAGGGCAGGTTGAATGAGGCTCTCAGCAACATGTTCTGGTTGGAGATGTCCCCGTTCCTTGCAGGGGCGTTGGACTGGATAACCTTTGAAGGACCTTTCCAACCCAGACCATTCTATGATTCTGTATTTTATTCTCCTATTCCTGCCTTGTCTGATCTGTACCAGTTGCCTTGCTCCTGTCAATTTGCTAATGAGTTGATCTTGCTCTTAATTCTAGGGGCAGAATGCAAAGAGATTATACAGAGATGATAAAAGTATAGGAAAGTGGTGAAACATGAGTTGTTATTACTTCCAAAAGTTGCAAGAGTGTTTATAACATCTGCTTTCCCGCAGTTTGAGAGCAACGCTAGAGTGTTCTTGTGACTGTCAGCCAAGTTCTCACTATAATATGGGTTACAAGGCATTGAGCATACTCTTAACTGGGGTGCAAGAGGATGTTGTCTTAAGTAATTTTGCTAGCACTGTCTTAGTCTTCATTTTGGTTAACTGTAAGATTTAAGGAATAAATACCTACATAAAAGTCACGTTCAGGAACAGAACTACTTTGATATATTCTGTCTGGGTATCACGCAAAGAGCAGATGTTCTTTCCAGAGTATTCTTTTTCTGTACAGTGCACACACAGTGTCTTAATTGTATTTTTGGTTTGCCATTTTCTGTTTGTAGGCTGGTATTGAGTTATGAGAGAATATATAGTGATGAAGAAAGGCCAGACTTCTGCCTAGGCCATAATCCAGCAGTGACAATCACTTTTGTTTGCCCATCCAAGAGGGGAGAAGAGGTAACTTTACTGTTTTACTTTGTGTTAAATGGTTGGTCTTTAACTTTTGTGTGCATTGTCTTTCATTTTTATTCAGGGCTAAAGAGAACAGAAATTATCTTGGTTTGCAGCTTGTGAAGAGTGTGAGATCCTAAAGATACTCTTCAAAAAGACCTCTAGAATTTAAGAATTAAACAAGAATTTGAATAAAATTTCCCCAAGGGTGTGTTTTTCTTGTCTTGGTGAATTTGGTTGTCCTTTCCGGGTTCAAAGCTTTTCTCTGAGAATAGGATGGAGGAAAAAAAAAAAGCTAGCAAGTGTCATTGCGTGTCAGAAGCCTGTCACTTACTAAGCAGGCTCCTGAACATCTTTTAACTTAAAGTATAATCTCCAGTCTTAAGCAGCAACTCAGTTTTTGCAGCACACAGGTTTAGTGTAGCTTTGATGTGGTATGATAATCACTTTGATGTGATGCTGGATAATCTTAGCAACCCTAGTTCTTGAATTGGGCCAGAGTGGCTATTGGTAGTGCTCTGCCATTTCATATTGTTATGCTTTTGGTTGCGGGTTAGCGAAGGAGGAGGTCTTTTCTGGCAGACTTTTGGTTTAATGTTTTGTCCCTCATCTGACCTAGCTAGGTACCATACTTCATCCTCATTGCTGCAGGAAGAAACCATAGGCCTTTCCATGCTGTTACCTTGTAATACCTCACTGCAACTGTGCACACTTGTAGTATGAGTAGTATTACTAGTGTTACTTGTGCCTATAACTTATCTGATACTTACCTGTGTATTTGCTGTAGTTTTAGTGGAAATACAGATCTATTAAAGTGAATTTCTAAGTGTTTCACTTTAAAGTGAGGAAAACCAAAACTGCCCCTTCTCCCAGAGGTGCAAAAATATTCCACTACAGCAAACAGATCCGATGGAAGTGTTGGCTAAAGAATTCCCAAGCTTCTTTGAGTCTTGATTTAGACTGAGGAGATCAAAGTTGCTAAAACACCGTTCTCGAAGAGGCCGCTTTGCATTCGGAGAACTTGATCTCTACTCCCCTCTTGGAGGACTCCTCTGAGGCAAGCACAGTCCAAGCTGTGCTTAGCAGTTTGGGATCACACATCTCTTCTTTTGCCAACATGTTGAGGAAAAGTGCTTTTTAAAGTGCTAGTACGTCTGCTGTCCTTCTGCTAATGCCTGATACTTTATCTTTTTTAGACTCCTAACAGTTTGCCATATCATGGATAAAAGCTGGTTTTTTTTGGTTTTTTTTTTTTCTTCTCAATACCTATTTCTGAGAGGCCAGAGACAATGTTAGCATCTCTTAGCTATTTACAGGTGAAGTTAGTCATTACTGACCCTAAAGGAATGTGATACTGTTGCTTTAAAGATTACATTTCAAATAGGACTCTACTTGTAATTTACATTCGGTTCACTTTTGTGTCAGAGTGCAGGTCCCAAACTCACAGCAAAAACAAATTGCCGGTATGAAATTGAGTGGGTTACTGAGTATGCCTGTCACAGGGATTACCTGGAGAGTAAGAGCTGTCTTCTGACTAATGAGCAACACGATATCTCCATTGATTTAAGACCACTTACTCTGCTTCCAGGTAAGCTGACTGTGTTCCTTTTGTATTTCTGGTGTTACTAACCAGTTTTCCAGTTCCATGTTTGGGGACAGAAAAAATGTCCTTTCTAGATATTTGGATTTTTATATCTGTTCTGCTGTGTGTTAGAACGCTTTTCCTTTTATTGTTTATTCAGATTATGTCACGCCGTATTTAGCCAAAGATGACAAAGAGGAGTATTACTATTACTTGAATGTATGTGGGAAAACTGCTGCAGGTAACTGCAAGGACAGCAGGGGATATGCTTCATCTTGCCAAGTAAAATCTTTGAATAACCAGCAAAAAGTGGCAGGAAGATTTGAGAACCAAACCCTGAGGTGTGTAAAGGCTCTTTAGCCCTGCTAACTGATCTGATCGATTTATCTTTGTTTCTTACTTTGCCCTTACTTGTCATGTAAGCAATATTTGATACAAAATACAAGTATTTTTGCTTGTTTTTTTGTAGAAAAAAGTTTAACAATTTATCAGGATAGCATTAGCAAACAAAGGGGCAGATGAGGTTGGTAGAGGCCATTGCCTAGACAGGGAAGAAACTTTCACCAACTTTGGTGTCAGAATTGTAGATTGTGTGTGCTGCTGCTTGCTGTCCTTGAGTTTTACGTGTGAAGTGGTATCAGGATATGATGTGTTAAAAGCTGTCATCAACAAGAGGGCATCTCTGCTTCCTTTGCAAGAGCATACATTAATTATATCCAAGATTACTGAGATCCAATTTTTTTTGTGGTGTGTGTTGTTTGGTGTTGGTGTGTGGTTTGTTGTGGGTTTTTTTTTTTGTTTGTTTGTTTTAACTTCAGGATTCCCAAGTGGCATATGGGGATAATAGTTAGCATGAGATTACAAAACAGAGATTATTCAGCTAGGTATGATCTTCTGTCTGTAAGCACTTGATAGACTTGTTAGAGTGATTTTTCCAGGAAGTAGGACTTCCTCCAGCTGCAGAAATAGCCATGCAGTAAACTAATGAGAACAGATATTCCACCACAGCTGAATAGCTTTAGAGCGTTCTTTAAACTCTATACAAAATCATAAAAAGTAACCAGAAAAATCAGTGGATCCAAGCCTTTGTTGCAGTAGAAATGTCAATATTAATGTTGAACAAGCATTTGTTTTCCATTTGAGTAAGACAATAAATAAATGAGCATGTGGCTTCTGTGAAGAACACTGTGATTGTGTCTGATCCTGTGTTTATCTCTCAAACTGACTTCTTACTCAGATATTCTGATGGAGATCTCACTTTAATTTATCCGAATGGGGATGCGTGTAGTTCCGGCTTTCAGAGAATGACTGTCATAAACTTTGAGTGCAATGAAACAGCAGGTGAGTTTAACAAGATCACTCTGCTCAGGGTTTGACTTCTGTGCTTGCTAGTAGACCTTGTGTTCAAAGGGACGCATGCTTTGTGCCACAGCTAACACAAGGAATAAATACCGTTTAGAGTAAGCACTAACTTCTATGGCTGGCAGGATTGTTTTGTGCCGTGTAGTAGCACTGCTATTCTAAATTTACACTGATAATCAAGAATATTGAGGTATAAAAGACCCTTGTTTCTTAGCCAACAGTAAAAAACAAACCAAAACAAAAAAAAACCACCCAAAAAACCCAAACAAACCGCAAACGCAAGGATTTTTACCTTCCTTGCTCATTGCTAGTCCTCAGGTCTCCTTGCTTTTCTCCCCTTCCCCCACTGGAAACCTAACATCTGTTTATCCATCTTCATTATTAAGGTAATGATGGTAAAGGAACTCCAGTGTTTACTGGTGAGGTGGACTGCACCTATTTTTTCACTTGGGATACAAAATACGCATGTGTTAAAGAGAAAGAAGATCTCCTCTGCAGAGTTACTGATAAGAGAAAACACTATGACTTGTCACCCCTGACCCGCAGTTCAGGTATGGCAATGAAAACTAACTTTGAGTTACTTTTGTTCTGAGTTTATATGCCACCTCTAGTGCAATTCTTTAGCTGAATGTTAATCAGCTTTTGTTTTTCTTAGTGAATTTCTGGGGTACTGGCATTCACTTCCCTTGTTCCAAAAAGGGTTGAGTGCCCTATGAAAGTAGCCATATCTGTGACTGCCTTGGTTGCTGTCATTTTAAGTGGTCTTAAATGCATGCCCTTTTTTGTGATAAGATGTCTTGACATGGAGAGACTGGAACAATTAAGCCAGATGACGTGTTCTTAATGACTGTTTGTATTTCAGAGTTAGCCCAGAACTGGGAAGCTGTGGACAGTAGCTTTTCGGAGGTAGGGAGGAAGCACTATTACATCAATGTCTGCCATAAAGTGTGGAAGAGAGGAGGAGCTTCCAGCTGCCCGGATGATGCTGCTATTTGCTCTGTAGGTGAGTCTTTTTGGTTGTGTGTTTGTGGGTGGTGGGTTTTCTTGGGAGTTTTTTTTAAGGCTTGACATTTCCCTTGCAAATGGAGTTGGCTGTTCTGAGTACCTTCAGTTATTTGAGGAAAAAGAAGTCAGGAGCGCATTTCTCTTGTGCTTCCAAAGACCTTAGAAGAAATGATGCAGGTAGCCTTTTCTAACTGAAGAATGGTGTTAGTTTAGGATTTATAGCATGGTTTTGGTGAGGTAAAAAGCAAACTCCAAATGATATGTTTTCTTAAGACTTTCCATTTGGCTAGTTAATATTCTCTTAACAGTGTAAACTTCACTTCTTTCCAGGGAAACAAAAGTGATGTATTTACTGTCTTTACAGATAAACAAAACAGGAGTAGGAATCTCGGAAGATTTGTATCTTCTCCTAAGAAGGTTGGAGAAAATATTCAACTTACCTATTCAAATGGAGACAGCTGTGGTGTTAACAAAAAAATCAAAACTGTCATCACTCTAGTGTGCAGACCAGGTGAGAATATCCACTCCCAGTTCTCCAATCCAGATAGAAACTGGAGGTCATTTCATATGTCCAGATGTGAGTGCTAAATATTAGCATGTTAGCTAAATATTTGCCTTTTATTTCCTTCTATGCAAAAGCTGAAGTGTTGTGGCTTTTTTTCTAGGATGATAACAATGTAATTGCAAGTATTTAGCTCTGTTCACCTTTTGTACAAATACTCTTTAAAGACCGTTGAGTAAGTCTCTTGAACTAAGATTCTCTAAAACATGATGAAAGCATGTTTAAGTGTTTAAAGCTCCACAACTACCTGGAAGCTATAAAAAGCACTTTCTATGCCTAGATGGTCTTGATGGGAAAGACTGGTTCTGAACTGAGATCAGATACTTCAACCTTCTCTTCCAATAAGTGTGTTTTGTGTCTAAACTGCTTGCAGTTTATGACAAGCAGAACATTTGCAGAAGTTGTTGTTGTTCATCTCCATATAATAGCCCTCTAGTTTAACCGTCTCCCAGGGAAATAGAAAACTTGTATTTCTCTACCTCAGCCTGAGGAAGCTGAATCCTCCAAGTGTGCTGGCTGTTAGGATCAGGTTATACAGTACTTCCTAATAAAGCTTTGTAGCAAAATACCATGTTTATGTATCATTTTTTTTAAGAATATGAGCTGTGCATCTTCACTTCTGGGCTAAACTTTTATTCTGGGGAGGAGAATGCAAAGGATTTGTGCTGGGAATTTTTGGCTCTATTTCATCTTTGTTTTTGGAGGAGAGGTACTTTAACAGTTAATCTTGGTCTGCTGTTGGGGAGGAGTTTGTGTCCCTAGGCTTAAGTTCATAGTTCCTTTTGGCAGCCTGACTGTCTGTATGTGTAACACATTGCTCTTGTGATACCAGGTGATCTAGAAAGTGCGCCCATCTTGATGTCTGAGGGTGCATGTTCATATGCATTTGATTGGTATACTGCTGCTGCATGTGTCCTGTCTAAAACCGAAGGAGATAACTGTCAAGTCTCTGATCCTCAGGCAGGTAGGTATTTGTGTTCAGCAAGTCAAAAGGTTGAGCGGGATAGAACTTGTGTCACAACACTGAGTCCTTTTGATGCACAAGAACAAAGTGAGGTCAGCCAAAGTCTGAGTGCACACAACATTTCAACACAGCAGTTTTAAGCACGTGCATATGTAAGATCAGAGCAACATGAGCTTAATATTCCCCTAGTGTGTGTGGAGAAAAATAAATGTAATGTGTATCCTACTGTAGTAAATCTCTCTATATAAGAAAATATACTTTTAGTATATACTATTTTAGTATAGTTTCTGGAACAATAATTACATGGAAGGAGACTTATTCAGCGGGAGGTGAACTAGCTGTGTGACTGATAGAATCAAAACTTGTGAGAGATGGCAGTAAAAAATTAAACCGATAAAGTTTCTTCATTCCCCATTAGGCTTCTCTTTTGATTTATCACCTCTGGCCAAGAAAAGTGGGCACTACATAGTTAATACTACCGACTACTTGTTTCACATAAACATCTGTGGCAGCCTGCCGGATGAGTTGTGTCACACAAAATCAGCAGCATGCCAGGTAACACAGAGGTAAGTAACTCTTCTGTAATGGAAGATCTCTTGTTGCATGATGTGTTTTCTGTGTGTATCAGTGAACAATTTGTGTATAAAATAAGTACTGTGCTGCCTGTAATAGACTTAAGTTATTTAATGTAAAATATTATTTGGTAGTGCACTAATTATGCTGCCAGCTGTTTCAAGCAAAGTGCACACATGTGATCTTGCTTACAGCTATCTTTTGAGATTGAATGAGTATGTCCGTTGCTCCCTCTTACGTTTCGGATAGAACTTGTTGGTTGTAGATCAACCGCCGCAGCTGTATTAAGCCAACCCACAGTCTGGATCCAGGGTCAGCTGGGTTCCAAGAGCTGCTCTAAAGAAGCACTGCTATGTTTGGGATGAATAGTGGCTGCCTTTATGCAGAGATGGAGCCCAGAGCTTAGGTGTTGCACCACGTTTTCATTACTAAAAGTGCTGTGCCAGCACAGTCCCAGTGTGTACTGCTGCTCTGACAACATCATTGCTGTTATATTCTACATTGCTGTTATATTCTAAGCTAGGTCTGAGATAGTGTCATACAGATACTTCAGGTTCTGGGTCAGCCTGTTGCCAGAGATGTGGTACGGTGCAAACACACGCAGCTGTACTTGAGTTGGCTCTGAGTTACACTTCAGACAAGATTTCCCTGCAGATGATAAAAATGTTCTTCAGGGGAAGGTAGTCAGGCTAGGTTTGCTAGAGCCAGTGTTGAGTCAGAGTGAAGAAACCCTCCTGAACCAAAGCTGGTCCCAAGCTAAGGGCACGTGATAGCAGTTTTCTTCCCTGGGTGAGAAGACTTGCTGTTCTGCAGTGCTAGGTCTTCACTGTCCACATGTATTTGCATGGAACCAGTTTGAGACCAGTATTAGGGTGTCTGCAGTTTGAATTCTACTCTGGAGAATGGGAAATTGATATTTCTATTACTCTTCTAGAGAAGGGAGTGTTAAAGTTTTCTAGACATCTAAGCAAGGTACAACTTCCTTTCCTTTCCAAAGAAGGACGCTTGTTCATGTTTTAAGTTTCCTTTTGGTAGCATTCTATTATGTTGTTTTTCTCTATTTTATTTTCTAGTAAGGATCAGTTTTGGAATCTTGGGCTACCCAGTTCCAAACTTACGTATTATGATGGTCTGATTCAGTTGACCTATAAAAATGGTACAGCGTACAACAATGAGAAGAAAACACAGCGATCTACACTTATAACTTTCCTGTGTGACCGTCAGGCTGGAGTAGGTCAGCCTGAATATCAGGTAAGAAGTCCTCTATGAAGAAGGGAAGGATCTCCATCCCAAAATCCTGACAATAATTGCTGTTAGGCCAGTGCAAGCAGAGATTCATGGATGGAAATATCCAGTATCTATAAAGCAGACTAAGAGAAATAATTATTTCTCTTGGTGTATCTGCCTCTTACTGCAGCCATAAAGTTTGTCTTGACTGGTGAACAGTAAACAGTTTGCCTGGATCCAGGTTCTTACTTCATTCTTCTCTAGTCTCTGGGCCATGTAATTGCTAATGCTTTTGATAATCTTGTATTTCTAGCTGAAAAAATACCCAGACTGGCTGAGAAGTAACAAGTGGTGGGACTGTGTGCCCTGTAACACAGAGGACATCAGTTACGTTGCTCTAGTTGCTCTGGTTCTGTTATTTTTAGAAAGAGTATTTTTGGCGACACAGCAAATAACAAGTTCTACAACGAAACTGACCTACACAAATCAGTCTAAGAAGATATATCTCAAAACTAAGGGGAAATAACAAGCTTAACATACTCACAAAATATTCTGTGTGGAAAGCCTCACTGACCTATTCCGGTGTTTTTTAGATAGAAGATAACTATACGTACAACTTCAGGTGGTACACTGAATATGCCTGTCCTGAAATACCACTGGAATGCATTGTGACTGATCCCAACACCATGGATCAATATGACTTGTCAAGGTAGGAAAGGAACATAGACAACATAACTTGGCTGTTCTAGTTTAGTGTTCTGGCCGATTGCTTAGCACTGGGTGAAGTTGGTTTCCTATGTAGACAGCACTAGAAACTTCATCTGTTGTGACAATCTTAGTTGCAAGTATCTTGAAATGAAAACAGTATTTCCCTCTCGTATATTGTCTTGCCTCCTAAGGTGTGAGTTGACTTTTTGGGATGGCTTTGCTTAATAAAAGCTTACTATCTTGTCAACTGTGCTCTACTTCTTAGAAGTATTCTTTTTAATTTTAACACTTATAAATGAGGGGAAAAAGTTATTCTGAAATGCCTTATAGTTGCGCTGTTTCTTGGACTGACAGAGAGAAAATAGAGAGAATTTATGAAGAATAGAGAGAATTTATGAAGAATGTGTGTTTTTAGCGTAGAACTTTCTCTTCCTGCTCAGCTTAGCAAAATCTGAAAAGAGAGGTGAAAACTGGTATGCCATGGATAATTCAAGACCAAATGAACGCAAGAAGTACTACATAAATGTCTGTCGACCACTGATTGCTGTCCCAGGATGCGACCGACGAGCATCTGTCTGTCAGATGGAATATCGGCACGATCATGTGAGTAGCCTTTCCATCCAGCTCAGACCACATGAATTCTGGCTTCTTTGTCCAAAATACAGTAGCATTCTGTGTATCCGTAATGTTGGTGCCTCCTGTCCACCTCTTCAAAAACCAGAGCACTAACTTTTACAAGTGTACCAATGTTGCGTTTGACGTGGGTGATTCTTTGTCCTGTGTTGCAGAGGCAAACTTTATCTTTTCTATGTAAAGTGCTGTGGTCTCAGAGGCTGCTAGCATTGCTTTACGAACAGGCTACTCTACTGGGCATTCTGTCGTGCTTCTGGCTTGGTTTAGATTGAATTGTGGAAGAATTTTTTTGTTTAAAGATTTTGCCACCCGCCTCTGACCTCTCTTTGGCTTTGAGGAGTAGATTAGGCAGAAACAAACAAAAAAAAAACCAAAACAAAAAAAACCCAAAACAAAACCAAAACAAAAAAAAAAGAATGGGGGCTGTTTATGGGCTTCTATTTCTGTTTCCCTGAAGTGTAAGAATTTATGATGGGACTGTTTGTACTGACATACTGGATGATACTTTACCCGAGGCTTGACTTGAGTGCTACTCAAAGCTGTAGGGAAAGTTGAACTAGAGGCTTGCCAGCCTGCCCTAAATCCTTCTGTAAAATTGAGAGACCATCTTCCCTCCATACTGTTGAAGAGCATGTCTGAGTTACTGAATCTGTACATCACCATCATGG
The DNA here is from genome assembly GCA_009806455.1 of Tetrax tetrax. Classification (NCBI taxonomy): domain Eukaryota; kingdom Metazoa; phylum Chordata; class Aves; order Otidiformes; family Otididae; genus Tetrax; species Tetrax tetrax. Next base: position 472,470 of record WHYT01017764.1, read on the forward strand.
CACTTGAGCTAAATACTACTAGTTTCCTGTGCTTGCGTTAGTCTTTGTTGTGTAAGGCTACTTACTTTACATTTGGAGACGTATTAGACCTTCATTACTTTGTTGCTGGAGACACTGGAGTACGAAGTGAGCACACTGGGTCAGCCTAAATGCAGAGTTGTAAGAAACACCAGTTCTATTGCAGAAGTGAAGATTAACTTAACCTTGGTAGTAACACCTACTATTGTTCTAATGCTCAGTTTCTGCTAGTGCTTTTTAAACTTTGCTAAGCATGACAGATCCCTAAGGCCAATTTTAAGAGTGCCTAGAGGCTTTCACGTACTGTGTTTTAAAGAGCTGTACAAATTAAATCCTACTTACTGCGCATGAGGCATAGGCCTCCCTAAATTCCTAAGCTGCATAGCTGGTGAGATGGGCATGGCTGTTGTGAGGCACTACAGGCATCTTGCTGTACTGGAAATAAAAACAACGAAAAACCAAACCATGCCTACTTGTGGACCTTGTCTGTTAAATATGTGAAACTTAAATACAGAATGGGGGAGAAATATATGGGGATCTTTACATCTTTCTTATCTTCAAAACTATCGAGATAACCTTCTGTATACAAGATTATTGTGGTAGGCGTTTTCTTCTTCTTGACTGTATTTAAACTTGTCACTTGAGTTTAGAATTGCTGACATGCTTTTCTTGATTTCTAGGCTTCTTACTCTGAAGTCACCTCTATTAGTAATCTTGGTGTTGCCAGCAAAGAACTGGTAGTTGAAAAACCTGGACACATTTTTCTAACCTATGCAAATGGCTCTGTGTGTATCGATGCTGATGGAAAGAAAACTACTTATACCACTACTATCCACTTCATCTGTTCCAGAGGCACTCTTGTAAGGATAAGTATCTTTTTAGTTATTGCTTCATCATAGTAAGTTTTCCATTGTATAACATGAAGCTACATGAATGTGTATACTGTATAGGAGATTCATGACAGGAGAGACTTCTTGAAGACTTAAAATAGAGTTGTAAAACCAAATCTGACTTAGATGCTAGAGAAGCATGCATCTCAGACTAAGTATTTAATCGTAAGCAAGAACTAGTTAAAAACTAACAGCCTGAATAGACAATGGCTAGTCCAACTAGCATGAAAAATACACGAGGAGTTAAGACTGAGCAGCTATACATGCAAACATTCTCTTAAGAGGAAGAATATTGTAAAGTGCATCTTCAGGGTTAGGTTCTACATCCTCTGTAGCTTGTTGATTCTAGATGAGTTCTTAAATTTATAAATCTTTTTCTGATACAACTCCACCTACTGAAGTTTAGACTGAGGGGATTGTTAGGCTGAAGATTGCCTAGACTTGTTCTTGCTGGTTTGTGAATCTGCAGGTTATGCTTCTGTCATTCACCTGATCTTCAGCCAAAGAGGTATGGTGAAAACCTGTGACTTGGAGCAGTTGTGAACTGCTTTGCTTTTGTATGAAAACAGTGAAATGACGTGTGTATAACTAATACTCCTGTTACCTTTTTACCTCAACTAAGAGTTTTGTGTTACTTGAGGTTTGTTTTTTTTTTAATAGTGGACTATGTATTTTAGCCCAAATGTCTTCAAAGCTTAGATTGAGGCAAGATCTGGTTAGGCATGTCTAGATTCAGTATTGAATTTGTTCTGTGTATTTGGATATCAAATTCAGCTCTTTACTAAAGCTTAATAACATGTTAAGTGTTTAGACTAAGTTTTCAGTGGTGACCTTCAAAATAAATATGGGAAAGGGAAATTAGATGGGATGTTTTGTCATAAAGTGGAATCTGAAACATGAGAGGGTGTTGGCTGTTACATTTATTTTGGTCTTCTCTCTACCGTCTGTTTCCAGAGTAGCAGCCCACGATTTATAGCTATTCAGGAATGTGTGGCCACATTCTTATGGGAAACTGAGGCTGCTTGTCCAATCAAGGAAACAAAAGATGATTCTCAGGTGAGAAAGGGGGAGCTAATTGTATTTGTAATCATAACATTTCCCCCCCCAATGCTCCTGATTACTGTGTTTAAGTGACTTTTGGAGAAAACTAACTACAGTGAAGTCTGACAATGATTGGAATGTGATCTTATGATATCTTACTACTTTCTGCTTGAAGTGTTCCTGAAATGTGTAACTTCTGATCAAGTATTCTTAGTTGCTGTGACACTGAATGTTTCATTCCCTTACCAGGTTGCTAGTAAAACTGAGTTGATATGTAAGGTTATATATTGCCCTTGTTTGTATACAGATCATTAAATAAGGCTTTTTTTAACACTGAGTCACTCGGTTACTTCTACTGTACAGGCCTCAACATAAACACATTAGTGTGAAAACAACCTTCAGTTAAAATTTCCTTGGTCTTATCTAGCCTGATCGATGTAGTCTGTTAAACTGCGCTGTGATGTGTTGGTACGTGACTGAAGTCAATGGGCAGCTATGCAAAAGAATTGAATGAAGTGTTGCTCCTGCCAGAACTGTATTCTGATTGTCCAAATTAGGCTGCCAATTGGTACACAGGCTAGGAATATGTGTTAATCAATACTTTAGCTCTTTAAACAAGTTTGAAGTAAAACTTAAACAGAAGAAACGCAGAAGGAGAGAGAGTAATGCTGTCGTAATTTTTTTTTTCAGTCCTGTTCTGTGCGAGATCCAAACACTGGCTTTCTGTTCAATCTGCAACCGTTAGCTTCTCTAAAAGGCTATAGAGCTACTGGCATTGGGAAGAAGTTCTTGGTAAGGATTCTGACTGTACAATCTATTGCTTATGGATGCTGCTGTTGCGTTTTTCCAGTCTTGCTTAGTGAGTGAGTGGAGCTTTGACTTAGTCCTCTTACGACATCTGGGTTGGCAGGAAAGTACTGTGCTTGAGGGGAGGAATGGAAGATAATGTGTTTCATCTCGGATGCTATTAAAAGCATCGAACTTCTGGTTCTTAGCAAACATGAGGTAGCCACACTTCTGAGGCTATGCATGCTTTTCCAGTTATGGACTCTGTTGCAGAACACCAGTTTGTCTGCTAGCGCTAAAGAAATGGACAGTGGAAGCCTAGAAAGGGATTTAATCTGTCCATGTCAGTGTTCTTGATGTGATCTGCATGTATTAGTAGTCCTAGGCTGTCCACAGATACTAGCGTACTGTTTTTTAGTCTAAGAATAAACTTGCTAAACCACCTCCTGTACTTCTAGTGGGGAGAATTTGTGGATCCCCACAAGGCTGAAGATTAAGGATACTGTTCCTGTATTATATAGTTGGTTGTCTTGCATTCTAGAAATGATGGACATTTCATGCTGTTTGAAATAGTTCCTCACAAGTGAGTTCTACTGATGTAGAAATGGCTACATGGACCTAATTTTTCTGATGCACTTAATACTGTGTATACGAATGTGTCTTCAAAACTTTTAGCTAAACATTTGTGGACCCATGCCAGATTGTGGTAAAATCAATGGCAAACCAGCTGCTGGATGTGAAGCAGAAAATCTGACATCGGTGAGGCTGGTGGAATTGGACAAAACCCTGTATCTGTCTGGTGAAGGGTTTCTAACTCTAACCTATAGAGGTCCTCTTCGTGTGCAATCAGGTGAGTTCAGGAAACATGCAGTGGAGGTGGGTGCTGATATTGTACAAACTTTCTGTGAATGGTCTCCGTTCCTCCCTTTGTTCGTGTACTAGCACTTACTA
>WHYT01017764.1:486470-508704 GCA_009806455.1 Tetrax tetrax
AGCTTAATAACATGTTAAGTGTTTAGACTAAGTTTTCAGTGGTGACCTTCAAAATAAATATGGGAAAGGGAAATTAGATGGGATGTTTTGTCATAAAGTGGAATCTGAAACATGAGAGGGTGTTGGTTGTTACATTTATTTTGGTCTTCTCTCTACCGTCTGTTTCCAGAGTAGCAGCCCACGATTTATAGCTATTCAGGAATGTGTGGCCACGTTCTTATGGGAAACTGAGGCTGCTTGTCCAATCAAGGAAACAAAAGATGATTCTCAGGTGAGAAAGGGGGAGCTAATTGTATTTGTAATCATAACATTTCCCCCCCCACCCCCCAACGCTCCTGATTACTGTGTTTAAGTGACTTTTGGAGAAAACTAACTACAGTGAAGTCTGACAATGATTGGAATGTGATCTTATGATATCTTACTACTTTCTGCTTGAAGTGTTCCTGAAATGTGTAACTTCTGATCAAGTATTCTCCCTTGAGAACAGCCTTAGTTGCTGTGACACTGAATGTTTCATTCCCTTACCAGGTTGCTAGTAAAACTGAATTGATATGTAAGGTTGTATATTGCCCTTGTTTGTATACAGATCATTAAATAAGGCTTTTTTTAACACTGAGTCACTCAGTTACTTCTACTGTACAGGCCTCAACATAAACACATTAGTGTGAAAACAACCTTCAGTTAAAATTTCCTTGGTCTTACCTAGCCTGATCGATGTAGTCTGTTAAACTGCGCTGTGATGTGTTGGTATGTGACTGAAGTCAATGGGCAGCTGTGCAAAAGAATTGAATGAAGTGTTGCTCCTGCCAGAACTGTATTCTGATTGTCCAAATTAGGCTGCCGATTGGTATACAGGCTAGGAATATGTGTTAATCAATACTTTAGCTCTTTAAACAAGTTTGAAGTAAAACTTAAACAGAAGAAACGCAGAAGGAGAGAGAGTAATGCTGTCGTAATTTTTTTTCAGTCCTGTTCTGTGCGAGATCCAAACACTGGCTTTCTGTTCAATCTGCAACCATTAGCTTCTCTAAAAGGCTATAGAGCTACTGGCATTGGGAAGAAGTTCTTGGTAAGGATTCTGACTGTACAATCTATTGCTTATGGATGCTGCTGTTGCGTTTTTCCAGTCTTGCTTAGTGAGTGAGTGGAGCTTTGACTTAGTCCTCTTACGACATCTGGGTTGGCAGGAAAGTACTGTGCTTGAGGGGAGGAATGGAAGATAATGTGTTTCATCTCGGATGCTATTAAAAGCATTGAACTTCTGGTTCTTAGGAAACATGAGGTAGCCACACTTTTGAGGCTATGTATGCATTTCCAGTTATGGACTCTGTTGCATACCAGTTGGACCAGTTTGTCTGCTAGTGCTAAAGAAATAGAGAGTGGAAGCTTAGAAAGGGATTTAGTCTGTCCATGTCAGTGTTCTTAATGTGATCTGCATGTATTAGTAGTCCTAGGCTGTCCACAGATACTAGCATACTGTTTTTTAGTCTAAGAATAAACTTGCTAAACCACCTCCTGTACTTCTAGTGGGGAGAATTTGTGGATCCCGTAGGCTGAAGATTAAGGATATTGTTCCTGTATTATATAGTTGGTTGTCTTGCGTTCTAGAAATGATGGACATTTCATGCTGTTTGAAATAGTTCCTCACAAGTGAGTTCTACTGATGTAGAAATGGCTACATGGACCTAATTTTTCTGATGCACTTAATACTGTGTACACGCATGTGTTTTCAAAACTTTTAGCTAAACATTTGTGGACCCATGCCAGATTGTGGTAAAATCAATGGCAAACCAGCTGCTGGATGTGAAGCAGAAAATCTGACATCGGTGAGGCTGGTGGAATTGGACAAAACCCTGTATCTGTCTGGTGAAGGGTTTCTAACTCTAACCTACAGAGGTCCTCTTCGTGTGCAATCAGGTGAGTTCAGGAAACATGCAGTGGAGGTGGGTGCTGATATTGTACAAACTTTCTGTGAATGGTCTCCGTTCCTCCCTTTGTTCGTGTACTAGCACTTACTAGGCTTGTCGTTTGTCACTTAAACAAGCCAGTTCATATGAAAATTTTAGGGAGATATCAAATCACGCAGAATGACAATGCTCAGTTTTCAGTTATACATGTGCATTGCAAAACTTCTGGAAATAGACCAAATACAATACAGGATTTTTTTCTTTACTAAGTAGATGAAAAATACTGCTCCTTGCGTGGAGAAATGGATAGTTGAATTGGGAAAACAAGAAAAATTAACTCTGACTCTTTTTCTAAGTGAAGTCATTGTTATATAAAGTTGTTTCATATCTGAAAGGTCATTTTTCATAGGCTTATATTCTCTTACATGGAACTTCTTGAATAAGTGCTCTAGTACTTCATGTACATCTACTTCATGAATTTAAGTCTGTTTCACAGATAAGACTAATCAAAAATGCATGCCTAACTTTTGGATTTTGTGCTCTCTGACTGTACTGAAACTGAGTTTTCATGGAAGGGCATATGACACCTTAACAACAAAAACTTTTCAGGAAAACGGGATTTTGGATTTGGGAATCTCAGATGCTCCTGCATGTTTGTCCTCTGTACAATTGCTATGGTGATATCTTTTATTTTCTCAGTCAGGATGTTTTTGTACCTAATATGCAACGTGAAACAAGTGATTGAGCTCTTATGTATTTTGCTTTGAGAGCTTCTACCACTTTAATAAAACTAGGATACATTGACAACTACTCCTCCTCCTCATAATTCTACCATTTCTTGTGGTCTGTGGACAGGAGGACTAAACACAACTTAACATATTCTGCTTAAATAGTATCAGTATTATTTGTTCTGCAGTCATTACACTGAACTTACAAACAAACAAACAAAACCACCAAACACAAAACTTTGCTATGTCTGATGTAATTTAGAGATTGTGGTACAGCTGACTTGATGTTTTGTAAGTTTTCTGTTTCTTCTGACTTATCACATCAAAGACGTAGGAAGCACAGTTCAGTGAAGGTAGTTATGCTCTTGAAATGTGTGAGGCATTCTGGGCTCCCATTTGGAGAGACAGTTGTGGGTGCTAGGCAATTTAGCACAGGTCTTTAAAGAAGGCTTGTGTATTTACAGTTAAAAAAACTGTAAACAATAAGGTAGTGTTTTCCTTGAAGCAGTTAGTAATAAGAAACTTTTAGAAAATATTTAAACTTGAACTTAAATTCAAATATTCCTGAGTGAGCCAGCAGCACATAAGTGTTTGTTTTACAGGAACATCAGACACGTTCACAGTGACTTTCATTTGTAATGATTCATATCCTGGAGAGCTTAAGTTTGTGCGTGAAGAGATAAACAGTGTGCTGAACATCCATGATACTTTCTTTGAGTTTCACACAGCTCTGGCCTGTGCTCCTGCTCCTGTTGACTGCCAGGTTACAGGTAAGCAGCTGGAATTTGGGTGGGCTCTGTCCAACAGATGTCGGAAGGATCAACAAAACAGGAAACTTCTGTGGAGGAGAATACCTGTTGTGAAGACATTTGTAAGACTTGAAGTCTTCACAGAAGTTGTAGAGAGAGGAGGAGGTAAGTTGTTTGAAGCAAGCTTAACTTATGAAGCCAGCCAAGAAGCTAATGTGGAACATAGTGGTGTACACGAGAGAGCTGATAATTACTTTGGAAACCCTTAATCCTTATCACGACTTGGTGCTGCTTCAGCCCAACTCTGAAGAAAATGGGTTAATTTAGTATTGGCCTCTAGAAAAATGCACCTGTGAATTGTGAAGTAGTTACTTGTAGGAAGTAACTGTCAAGGGAACTCTGTTCTACATTTGATGTAGTGACTTTTTTTTTTATGGCAATGGTACGTTCTCTCAATGGATATCAAATGTGATTCTGAAAATTGCTTTGAATTATGTATATTCTTCTGTGAAACTTGGATCATTTCTAACCCAGTACTGCTGCAAGTATCTTAATAGGTCATCTTTCAGCTTACTGTATGTACAACATTTCTTTCAGATGCTGCTGGCAATGAGTATGACTTAAGTGACTTGAGCAAAGAGAATGAACCATGGGTTGCTATAGACACTTCAAAGAAGGCAAAGAAGCGAACATTTTTCTTGAATGTCTGCAAGCCTTTGCCCTATGTGCCTGGATGCCCTGGTAAGCCAAGTGGCAAGCATTTATTAATTTCTTAACTTCTGGCTTCTGATGCAAGACCTTATATACAGAATTACATCCTTGGTTATTTCGGTAGGATTTCTTGAATCCTGCGCATTCAGTCACAGAACTTGCATAGACCTGGGTGAGATATGTCAAGGGTGTAATAAATAGACTTTCTCAAACTGAGAGCAGTCTTAATGCTCATCAAGACTCTTACTTTGAAAGGTGTGGGAATGCATTTGGGAAAAATGCGTTGAGGACGGTATTTACCAGTATCTTTGATTTTGCTTTATCTTTTCTTAAGAAGAAAGGAAAGTTAAATGTTGTTGAAGCCTCCAAACTGAATGAGGCTGGAATGAGAAGCTTATGCCATGCATTATTGCACTTCTAGCCAATCTGATTTATTTACCATGTTGCTGTAGTCTTCTGTCAATCTGTGGGAGCAGATAGTGCAATTTTAAGGATTTCAGTGAATGCAGGACAGTAACTTGTTCTATTCCTCAAAGGCTTTAGGCACACAATGGCTCTAAGTGTATTTATGGAAACACTTGTGTTCTGCTTCTGGAGTTTGAGACAGTCTGCTTTAATGCTCAAAACTCTCTTAAAGCTACTTCGTTATGTTATTTTACAAAAAAGTTAACTCCAGTTGTCAAAGCTTTGAACTGAAATACAGGCTTTTTCTTTTTTCCTGTAGGTGGTGCCATAGGATCTTGTGTGAAATACACTGATGAAAGCAAGAACCTTGGAGTCATTCAGATAAACCCACAGGCTGCTACTGATGGATCATTAAGTATTATTTACTTGAATGGTGACACATGCAAAGATAAGCAGCGCTATTCTACACGTATAATCTTCCAGTGTGATCAAACAATGGTAATTTTCTGTGACAGTTGCTATTAATATGGATTTTTAGAGCTTGGACTTACTATAACAAAATAGACAGTATTTATTCCTTTTGGAATGGAGAGGCTGGTTCTGAAAAAATAGTATATTGTACACAGACTTTTTCCTTGTCTCTCCTTATGACTGCTTTCCTGGCCCTCTAGAACAAAACAGTGAACTCTATTGTGGAATCCTTTGAACCACCAAAAGCAGCTCTTTGCTAAAAATTGGTAGTGAAATTTGATAATAGAGATCTTAAACTGTACAGCAATAAAAAAGGATTATGCATGTACGTTTTGGGACTTGTAATGTAAGTAAGCCTCCTTCATGTGGCTCTTTTCTGTAGGGCTCGCCCGTGTTTGAGCAAGAGAATGACTGCGAGTTTGTATTTGTTTGGAGAACTTTGGCAGCGTGTCCTGTTCACAAAGCAGAGGGTAAGTGTAGTTATTTGAGCTTTAAAATGCAAAACAAATCTGTACAAGAAGTAAATACTTAGTGAAGCTATGTGATTTCCTCCCCCCCCCGTGAATTTTTCTGTAAAATGTACTGGCTTGTCTCTTCTGAGCTTTAAGCCAACTAAGAGTAATATCTAACATTAAAAGTACAATTTAGGATGGCAGGCAAGTGTACTTCCCTATCTAGGGAAAGAAGATAAAATAATGCTGCCTCTGACAAATCATAGCACTACATTGTTAAATCACTTGCATACTTGCAGTAAAGCATCATGTTTCATGAGAATGTTGATCTATGCCTGGCAAGTCATTCCCTGTCCCCCACTGAAGACTGGAAGCTATACTGTAAACTTGACCCTTGTTAGACAATGGGAGAGACCAGTGGGCAGAATATCAGAGTTTACAGTTGACTCCAGGACATGCAAGAAGGAATCACAGGTTCTTGTTGTGTGGTACTTGCTTCACTCTTAGATGAGGAGTTGACTGTGCAGGCATCTTCTCTGCCTCTGCAAGCTTTGTTTTGCAACTTGTAGATAAAGCTTGTAGATGTTACGGAACATCTAGACTTCCTGTAAAGGATCTGTCGTAGCAGTCCTAGAGTCTATTGAAACCGCCACTGATCTCATGTGGCGCAAGAGGAATGTTTACAAGATACTGCTCTGTAGCATACAGTTACTCTGCAGGACACTGGTGACACGAGTTGTGGTTTTGAAGGGAGAAAAATTGATGTCTTGTCTTTGACTTCGTACCAACTTGTGGGATGATTGAGGGGAGCATAATAATCACGTGATACAATCTGATGTTGTTTTAAAAGCTTCAGAATGTTGAGCAAAGGCTCAATGTAAAACTGAGGACTTGATCAGCAAAGTTACTCATGTATATCAGCTGATTAGACTCGCAAAACTAGAATTTTCCCAAACCTTTTCTATATGCATCTTGGTAGACCTGTAAGTTGTAGCTAACATTTCCTATGATCCATTAGTTCCTAACTCATCAAACTTCATAGCTGTTAAAAGAAGATATAAGAGTGACGTCTAGGACAACTTTTGCTTCGGCCTTGTGACCTCACTGTTCTTTCCAGATAATTAAGCAAGTGCTGGACTTGGTATCTCTGGTTCTGTACTTAACCTTCAGCATGGCTAAAGGAAGAACCTATGAGGCCACTTTGAGGTAGATTTTGAACTACAGCGTGACTTTTACATCTTCCTTTAGTGGGAGTTAAAAAAGAAATATTCGATTTGTAGCTTAGTCTCATAGTTCTAGGTATTGGTGACTTGCTGAAACGAGCTGCTTAGCTGGACTGAAATGGTTCTTCAGTGTAACTGCCCTAAGGTGCCACTTACTCATTTTTGTGGCCTTATTGTGCCTGAAAGCCTTAATTATCCTAAGTGTATTTGACATGGCTCATAGATATTAAATTGTATTTTAAATTCTTAACTTTTCTTTAAAGGAGAGGATTGCCAGGTGAAAGATCCAAGGTATGGTCATGTTTATAACCTGAAGCCACTTTCCAATAAAGACATAAAAGTGAGTACGGATGAGTATGACTACTACTTCAGAGTTTGTGGAGAAATAACAGAACCTTGTAAACCAGAGGCTCACACTGTGTCATCATGCCAAGTGAAGAAGACGGACAAAAATTTCAGAAAAGTAGCAGGTATAGCACTTGATCGGAAGGAACTTAGAGGATGGGAAGACTAACCGGGGTGTAACTGAAGCTACTATGTGATACAAGAGGGGGTCTTACTAATCTTGTATATCTTACGAAATGAAGCACCCTACCACTTTTGCTTCATGTGCAAATAAAATGCCATGTATATAGTTGTCTTGACACGCAGTTAGGAATGAATTAGCCCTACTGTACTGCAGCAGTACTCATTCAATAAGTAAGGCACAAGTTTTAGAGGAAAGTTGAGGTCTTTCTGTCAGTATTTTATTGTGCGTGTTGTAGCTGTGTATGTAACCCTGTTGCCAGAGGCATTACTGCAGTCTTATATATTTACTGGATTATCTGTTTACTTCTCTCAACTCTTTGCTTCTAGGCATGTTTACAGAGAAACTGACTTTCAAAAATGGTTTAATAATGATTAATTACACCAATGGAGAAAAATGTCATAAAATATACGAAAGATCAACTGCAATATTATTCTATTGTGACAAGACTACATCTGAGGTTAGTTTCAAAACATATGCTTCCTGGATGTACTGTCTTCCAGAGTTACCTTCTTCTTAATGAGTGGGACAGTAAGGTGAAGAATATGAACTACCTTCCTTCAACATCTGCCTGATCTTTTACAGATTAGGTGGGAGATTGAAAGATCCTGTGAGATAATAAAAATGAGGAACGTTTTGAATTTCCTATTTATGGAAGGTCCCTTTGTCATCCCGTAGGAAAGTCAGGGCATGTTATTCCTTTAAGGCATTCCTGCTGTTAGCAAAGCTCTTGGAGGTGCTGGGAAGGGATGTTGTCCCAGAAATAACAGCTGTTTCATTGTAAGAAATAAAAGGTAGGAGGATGAATCTGCAGGAAAGCAGGTATTACATGGCCAAACCAAAATAAGCCGGTTACTTGCTTTTAGTATCTCTCTCTGTACTTGTATTTTCCTTCCTGTTCTTAGACAATGGTGCCTAGTGTTACTTTCTCTCTTCCCCTTATTTCGTGGAGGAGGCAGAAGCTCCTAATGGGTGCCCTTTTATCAGAAGTATGCATGTGGATAAACTCAGTTTGGGAGAAGCCATGCTTTCAGCTCATCAGAGGAATAGTGTGGCTCTAAGATAACAATATGTAAATACAAGTTCCTGGATCTTCTTGAAGCAAGCCTGAGTGAGACATTTTGGTAGCTTCAGTGTGTCTAAATGAGAAAGTAAATTCCTTTTGTATTTTGTTCTTTCAGCCTATATTCTTGAAGGAAACTCCAGATTGCACCTATATGTTTGAATGGCATACACAGTATGCTTGCCCACCTGTTAAATCTACTGAGTGCTCCTACAAGTAAGTTGTTTCCACAAACTTAAAATGGAGCTGTATGATGACAGGAACAAATACAGCCGTACTGCAACTGAGTGCAATACTGCCACTTTAGCTATTGTGTTTTGACTTAGTAACCAGCTAATGTGGCATTCAGTGCCAATGCAGTGTATTTTAAGTGCCTTCTGCAGTTTGTACTTCCTGAAACTAATTTCATTGAAGAAAAATATTTTTGGAGCTGCTTCTGGGGAATAAACTGTGTACCAAAGTAAACTGTTGGGTATGCAGTTATTGGTGGTTGAACTCTGAGTATGTTATGGTGTTACAAGTTATTCTTTAACTATAGCTGATTTAAACAGGAATACAATTGCTGTCTGTTTGGAACTTCCACTAAACGAAGCTCTAGGAAAAAAGTCATCTATTGCTGTCACAACCAAGTATTAGCTCATTAAGATTTTATAAGTGGATTCAAATGTGGCTAATAATTGCCCCAGAATTTTAACATCTGGCATTGTGATAGGTTTCTACCCTAAGGCAAAATAATTCTCTGTAACTGTGCATTTGTCCTTGCCATGCACTGAAAGCCTGCGTGCTTTGATGAAAAGTCAGAATTACTCCTGCATTGTCTGGGGGCTGTGTGCATGGGACAGTTACTGTGGGGATGGCTGGTGCAGTGATAGATTTCTCTACTGAATTTGAGGTTTGTAGGGAGCAGTGCGTCTGGTGCAGGTTTCTTTTCCAACGTGATACTCTGCTTATAGAGTTAGGTTAAAAGTTATTGTAGTAACTTAAGAGTTGTAACTAAAAGTTACTTTTTTAATGCCTCTTAATTTTAATCCTTTGTCTGTCTTACAGAGATAATGAAGGAAACTTCTATGACTTTTCACCTCTGACACGGCATAGAGAGAATTGGGAGGCAATTGCTCTGTCTGCTTCTACACAGAAATACTATATTAATGTTTGCAAGCCCTTAGTACCATATGGTGCTGCACGTAAGAACAAAATAAAAATATATTCTTGCTGTAGCTAGGGGAGGCAAGTGGTAGGACAGCACTGCTGGCTGTTGTTGGGTGGAAAAATCACAAAGTATGTGGAGACAGTGGTGTAATTTCAGCACCAGAGGGAAGGGTAGATTGTGGGCCTGACTTCCATCTGCTTGGCAGATGAGATTAACTAGAGCAGCTCTTATCTTCTCTTGCTAACTTCAGCACTCTAGCTCTCCCATCCTTATCCAAAGTTTGCTATAGCTCTTAAAGATTAAAATAATATTTTGGCACAAGATGTTGACTTCAGAATTTTCTCTATGACGTGTTCTGACTCCCCATTTTGTGCAGTGGAAAGCCAGGTAACAGAGTCTAGCCTTTCACTCTGTGCAGTAGTCTACTTCCCCAGGGGTAGCTGCTACTACTTTCTGTGTGACCTTGGGTGAAGTGAGGCAGTTGCTGCTACTTGTGATTTTGGGGGGAAAAAAATACCCCAGTGAGTGTGATTTGGACAGTGACTTCCATGACTTACCTGAAAGTAGAGTAGTGAGGTTTTATTCCAGGCAAGTAAGACTTAATAATATTCGGAGTAATTATGCATTTTTGTTAATCTGTATAGGTTCCTGTCCTTCTGATGCTGCTGCCTCCCTCATGGAGGGTGCAAAATGTACAAGTCTTGGGGAAGTTGCTGATGGTCCCTGGTGGGAAAATGGCATTTCTATTCTGAAATATATTAATGGGGAGCAGTGTCCAGATGGAATTCGCAAGAAAACAACAATATTGCGCCTCAAGTGTGATGAAAGCAAAATTGTAAGTGAGCTGCTCCTGGTGTGGTTTTATGCTTTTGTGAGTTGTTCATATCACTGCATATGTATGGAGAATGGTGGGCAGTTCTTACCTATGCTCTAGTTGTCTGTAGTTGGATGGGAGCCAGTCTTGTAAGCATTAGATGCTGAGCAGTTTTTAAGAGATCTGTCAGTACAACCTGCTAGCACAGATTTTATAATCTGTAATAGCTTCAGATTGTCTCTGTGTCTTGAAACACTTCCCAACCTGCAACACGTTCATCTTCAAGTAGTAAGTAATGCTGTTGATTGTGTAGTTCTTAACTCTTGCACATCTGCATACCTTACTATTAAGTACTCTTCTGTTTGAGATGCCTTACCCGTACCTTTTTGGATTTTCTGTTGCTCACCTAGACTGCCTTTAGCTCTTTTCTCATCAGTTTTATTGCTCCTAATAATGATTTTTGTACTATCTTATATTTGAAATAGCCACAGCTAAATACTCCGTCCTTGGGTTAATTCAATGGACCATGATGGGCTGTGAGGTCCTAGGACTGCATTCGAGTTGAGGTTGAAGCAAGAGGCTTCAGCGATAATCCTGTGGCATGAAATCTTACGGTATCACTCTGTAGACATGTCACTGTCTCCATTGTTTCATGTTTAGGAATCAAAGCCAGAACTTATAACGGCCATTGAGGATTGTGAATATACCTTCTTGTGGTTCACCGCAGCTGCCTGTCCTCTTAAAAGCAATGTGCAAGATGACTGCTGGGTAACCAATCCTGCAACAGGTAAGGAGGAGGTCTCAGGATTTTGTGTGTGGAGGAGGCCGCTGGAAGCGGCACTACTGTGTTTGTGTTCTTGAGGGAAGAACTTTACTTGATTAGTAAAGGACAGCGTGACGCATCCTCTGGATAGTGACCAATAAGCTTATTGGTGGGTAGAAATATTGCAGTGTCCCTTGGAGTGTAACTATTTGCCTTTCTAAGCTCGCAGTCAAGTAGAGGATGGCTGAGCTTCCAACTAATTTAAGTTACTAAAACTTTTAACACAAATGTCTTTATTTTGAATCTGAAAAAAAGAGATTAAATTATTCCTACAGGCCACCTCTTTGATTTGACGTCACTAAAGCGAGAGTCTGGCTATACCATCAGTGATTCACACAACAGAAAAATTGAGTTGAACATTTGTGCTGAAGTGAAAAGTTCATGTGCTAATGGAGCTGGTAAGCATCTTATCCCCTCTGGTACTCTCATCACTGACTATAAAGTACCCAAAGGAAATCTTATGCTCAAGTTTACAGTAAAATGTGAAGGGCAGGTTTTACTGCAAATGTGGAAGGAGTGAAGAGAAAAGCTGTCTGGCTGAATTGGCTGGGAAAAGATGCTAAAACTGTTCTAGGAAACAAAGTGACATATTCCTATCAAACTCCATTCCTAGTCTTAAATAGGCTCACTTTCTGTCCAGTACCTTTAGGTCCAAATGGGGGGATATTTTTTGGAGATGAGGGGAGGAGAGGAGTGCTTCTGCTGTGCCTCTTGACTGTTGTGAAAAGGAAGAAGTAGGAAAATTAAAGTGAGACTAAAATCTTAAGTTTCCTGCTGTTTATGTTGCAAGGTACAGTTTTGAAGAGTAATTGCGTAAGACTTGATCCATTTTGTTCACTTTTCTTTTCTACTTTAGCTGTCTGCATCACTGGTGGTCCGAAACCAATTAATGCTGGAAAACTGAGCAAAACTTTAACTTATGAAGATCAAGTGTTAAAGCTTGTCTATGAAGATGGAGATACCTGCCCTGCAGACCCTGAACTGAAGCATAAGAGCTATTTTAGCTTTGTATGCAAGTCTGATGTTGGAGATGACAGCCGGCCTGTTTTCCTGTCTTTTGATGAGCAGACATGCACTAGTTACTTCTCTTGGCATACTTCCTTGGCTTGTGAGGAAGAGGTGAGAATTACTTCTATGGAAAACACTCATGGGACTAAATTTTGGGAGCAGGGGGTTAGGCATAGTAGAAGTGTATGTTTTAAATTCCTTGAGGGAAAGTACAGAACTCAAGTTCATCTAGAAATTCTCAAAGTTTTCTTACTAACATTTTCAGCAGGGATGAACAATACTTGGCAAACTGGGTGTGGTGAGCCTATTTAAAACTTTAACACTTCAGAACAACCTGTCTGTGGAATCTACTCAGCTACTTTTTTTTGTACAGCTCAAATGGAAGCCGTAGGGCGTCTTCTTGGGAATTGATGGTTAAGATCCTCCAGTGCAACAGGCCAACAGAGCTTAGGTGGAGTTGAGGATGGGTAGGATCTCTGTGCATGGGGATAGTCTTTGTTTCTAAGGAAATGACTAGAGGCCAGACAAGTGTATGATCAATTTTCTCCAAGCAAAAACTGATAAACCCTAATAGCAGAAATTTAGGATCTACCTGTGTTGTATAACACATGCTGTAATAATTTGATTTGGTTAACTCTAGATGAACTGGTGTTCCAGACAGTACTTTGAGCTAGTCTTACTTAAGTTAGTTTTAGCTGTTAAATTGCTACTGGTAGTGGATGCACAGAGCAAAAGCCAGCAACAGGAATAGAAGGCGGCTAGATAGGCTCTATGGTGAGTTCAGATCTTTTCTTAACACCTGAACATTACATTTTGAGAGTCTGCCTAACTGTTCTTTTCACTCCCTTCATTACTTCTAGTATGACCATTATTCTCTGTTACTAGTTGGTTTTCCTCCTAATCATTGTCTTAACACTACCATAGTGCTCTCTTCCATTAGGAAAAACATTTTCCAGTTTTTCTTTCCCTGACAGGAACTGTCACATGTCCTTTCCTTCTTTTTTAAGAGTTCTGCCACATACAGCTCTGGTTTCCTCTTCAGTAGTATGTACCATGCTGCAATACAAATCAACAGTGCCTAAAACCAGTGTGTTTTCTAGCTTATTAACTCTGGTCAGTGATTTGTGCATTTCTGATCTCTTTATGCAGTGTATCTACAGTTACCCTAGCTATTTTGGTGTAGTGGTAGCTAGTGATTATTTGTCCTGAAATTAAATGGCAATTTTGTTAGTTATTCTTTGTCTAATATCTAAACATGAATAGACTTCCCAAATTCCAGGTGGGTTGTCAGTAAGCTTATGCACTTTAAGAATGCATGAAATAGGTTCTGAGGAAATGCGGATAGCTCAAGCTATCAACTTGCAATACAATAACCTTACGCTGTTATAACCAAGCTTGTTTATTGGAGGTGATCCAAGGATGTGTAGGAGATGGGAAGAGGAAGGAACTGTAGGATCTACTGATCTTATGAAGACATAGTGACCGTGTATGCTGGAGTCTGCATGCCAGAGCTTTACAACTAGTTATTGTTCTGGTGTGGGCTCCATTCCATAAAAATGTTTAAGTGATTGAGCTTTTTCATATGCAGCTCATGTGTGCTTAGTATCTATAGAAAACAAAAACTGTAACAAAAGCTGTTTTACTTAAAGCAAATTTGAAACTTTTAAATGCAGCCAGACTTCTGGCCCTATGAAGAACAGAATGTTTGTCAGTAAATCAGAGCAAAAATAAGAGTAATAAAATGTCCTTTCCTGTAGGTGAAGTGCTCAGTATTGAATGGCAGTTCCATTATTGACCTGTCTCCTCTGATCCATCGCACGGGGTATTATGAGGCATTTGTGGATGAAGATATAACGGATGTTTCTCCAGACTTCTACATCAACATTTGTGAGCCCCTGAATCCTATCAAAGATGTCAATTGTCCACCTGGAGCGGCTGTTTGCATGGTTCCTGTTAATGAATCACCAATAGTAAGTACTATGCCTGGAATCACTGAAATGTGCGTTTCCCTACTAGTTTAAAACAGTATCCCTGCCTAGAGACCTAACTTGAACCACAGGCTTGGCAATGAGTTAAAGAAATGGAATACAAAATTAAAATCTACCCTGAAAATTATTCCATCTCTTTTCCCTACAAAGTAGTATTTTCCTTATGAAGAAGTGTTTTCCTATCCTGAACCCCAGTGGGGTTTTTTTGGGTGTCAGAAGATTCCATACTGTGACAAATGCAAAAAAACTGCTCCAGAGAATTTTTTTGTGTAATGCTGTGTGCCAAATACAGAGCCTGGGAAGCAGAATGCCTCTTAATCTGCTGGGGGATCAGGCCTAGCCAGCATGGGTTCATGAAGGGCAGGTCCTGTTTGACCAACCTGATCTCCTTTTATGATCAAGTGACCCATCTGCTGGAGGAGGGAAAGGCTGTTGATGTGGTCTACCTAGACTTCAGCAAAGCCTTTGACACTGTCTCCCACAGTATTCTCCTTCAGAAGCTGGCAGCCCATGGCTTGGATGGGTACACTCTTGGCTGGGTAAGGAGCTAGCTGGAGGGCCGGGCTCAGAGAGTGGTGGTGAATGGAGTTAAATCCAGCTGGCTACCAGTGACAAGTGGTGTTCCCCAGGGGTCGGTGCTGGGGCCTGTCCTCTTCAATATCTTTATTGATGATCTGGATGAGGGCATTGAGTGCACCCTCAGTAAGTTTGCAGATGACACCAAATTGGCTGGGAGTGTGGATCTGCCTGGGGGTAGCGAGGCCCTGCAGAGGGATCTGGACAGGCTGGAGACCTGGGCTGAGGCCAATGGGATGAGGTTCAACAAGACCAAATGCCGAGTCCTGCACTTCGGCCACAACAACCCCAGGCAGCGCTACAGGCTTGGGGCGGAGTGGCTGGAGGACTGTGTGGAGGAAACGGACCCGGGGGTCCTGATTGATGCTCGGCTGAGCATGAGCCGACAGTGTGCCTGGGTGGCCAAGAAGGCCAACGGCATCCTGGCTTGCATCAAAAACAGTGTTACTAGCAGGAACAGGGAGGTAATTGTCCCCCTGTACTCGGCGCTGTTGAGGCCGCCCCTCGAGTACTGTGTTCAGTTTTGGGCCCCTCACTGCAAAAAGACATTGCGGCCCTGGAACGTGTTCAGAGGAGGGCTACAAAGCTGGTGAGGGGTCTGGAACACAGGCCTTATGAGGAGTGGCTGAGGGAGCTGGGATTGTTCAATCTGGAGAAGAGAAGGCTCAGGGGAGACCTTATAGCTCTCTAACTTCCTGAAGGGAGGTTGTGGTGAGCTAGGGGTCGGCCTTTTCTCTCGTGTAGACAGTGATAGAACTAGAGGCAATGGTTTCAAGCTGCGCCAGGGGAGATTCAGGCTGGACATTAGGAAATATTACTTCTCGGAAAGGGTAGTCAGGCACTGGAATGCACTGCCCAGGGAGGTGGTGGAGTCACCGACCACGGGGGTGTTCAAGAAACATTTGGATGTTGTGTTGAGGGATATGATTTAGCTGAGAAGTATTGGTGATGGTTGGACTGGATGATCTTTTAGGTCTTTTCCAATCATGATAATTCTGTGATTCTGTGGCACAGAAATGATGTGCTTGATCTCATGGTAGCCTGTTGCAATATGAAGTGGGATATGTCCTGGCATACCCCAAAGTGCATTTAGTACTCTTGTGTAAGAACTTGACAGGTGCATGTATAGTAAGCCTGTGACAGAATATTGGTTAACTTGACTTTGTTATTACCTTGAGAGGTGTGGTCTTGTTTGTGTGCTATAGAAGATGGCACATAAAAAGTTGAGATTTTCTGTGATCTTCCACATGGATCTAGGGACCTTACTCCATTGTTAATAATACACTATTTTAAAGTGATGTCTTGGTATTTTGGCACAGTAATTTAAAGAAGAATCTACCTGTAAGATGCAGAACCTCCCTGGCTTTTGTCAAGCTTAATCAAAAAGTGTTTTGAGCTGCCCAGCTTTGTTTTGTTAGGATTGAAATATAACAACTGTTTTTTGATTATAGAGTGGTTTACATGGGAGCACAACTATTGCACTTTTGAAAAACAAAGAGATGAGTCTGAAATTATCTGAATCTTTGGGCTGATCTGAAATCTAGATGTGTCCCACGTGTATCTTAATACATATTTTTGCTTATGTAGGATATTGGTCGTGTTACTGAACCTCCCAAGTTAAATGAGGCAGTAAATGAAGTTTACATCACTTACAACAGCACTACTCCCTGTCAGATAAACAACAAATTGAACTATACTTCTCTTATTGTATTTCACTGCAGCCAAGGAACCAGTCTGGTAAGACCTCTGTTAAACTTATATTGATATTGGAGTGTAATGGGAAGTGGGTAATAACCAATGTTAGCTTTGTTTAAAGCTAAATCAAGGATTTGTTTTTAGCATGTAAGGATGGACTTCTTTCAAGAAGGAATATCTTCGTATTCGTATTCTTAACTACTTAAATACTTAGTACTTAAGTACTTACTATTTGTGTTCTTAACTAGGCAAAATTTTGTAGAGTGCATGAACTTCAGGCTTGAGAGTAACAGGTTCTGATGGCTTCAAGGATCAGATTCCACTGAAGTAATGTAGCGATAACTTATTACTGGCGTTAAACTTAGTGCTGTATTGCACCTTGTCTTGGTCCAAAAGCTTGTACTTGTACCGCAAGCTAATGCAAGAACCATTGTAACTGTTTGGAAACCTGTTACTGTGAAATGTTTCCCTTGTGTTGTAACCCTTTCCGTTCTTATACGCAGTTTTAAAAAATTGCGTTTAGGTGCTTACGTCTTTACTTTCTGCTGACAGATAAACACTAAACTGAGGTTGCGTGCTGATGTGAATGTAACACTTGAATTTTTTGAATGCTTTAACAAACCGTAGAGAAGCACTTAGGTGTGATGTTTTACAAACTAGATCTTGTTGAAGATAATTGATGGAACCATTTTCCATCAATGTGGGGCATGAGCTGAAACTCTAGGCAGCTCTGAGTATTACACAGACTCGTATTTTATTTAAAATATAGAAAAGGAAACAGTATTCTTTCTAAACCTTAACTCAGTGACCTTTCTTAATGTTCTCTACCATGGAGAGAAACAGTTCTCTCAGTTTTGTTCCTGCTTGCAACTAAGCAGAACATAAAAATCTCAACCCTAATTAATAAGAAATTAATTACCACTTTGATAGTTTTCTAGAGCTAGGTGGAATGTACTTCACTTCTAGCTTTTTTGGTACTGGTTGTAATATGAAGGCATGGCATTTGTCCTGTGGTCAGTAAAGTCTAGCCTCAGTAATAACTGATTTAACTGTTGGAGGGGGGTGAAAAATGCGGAAAGAAAAACAAACTCTTCAAAAAATTAAACCAAATGTATCTTGCTGTGTTCTTTGGTAACAGGGCAAGCCAAAGATGATAAGGAAACTTGACTGCAGTTTTGTATTTGAGTGGGAAACCCCAGTTGTGTGTCCTGATAAAGTGAAAACTTTAGGCTGCTCTGTGACTGATGAACAGCTACACTATACTTTTAACCTGACCAGCCTTTCTGGAAGATCATTTGAGGTAATGTCTTCTGGTGGTGTGTATTTTTTTTTTTAATTTTATTTTTTTTTTTAAATTGCCTATCACTATCAAGACTTTAAAATTGAAGCAGAGGTTTCTTTTGAGCGTTCAGGGTATGAGAGGAGACTGAAGCACATGGTTGGTGATGATATTTGACCTGTGACAGAGGGAATAATATTAGAGGGAAAAACATCAGCTTTTAAATGTTCTTGAGAGGGAAATTCGTGGGTATACTGATGGGGAAAGGAAGGAGAGATCTTCACCTCAGGCAGAAGCCTGAACATGAAAACAAGTCTGCTGAGCAGACTGTATCCTTGGCCCTGTGGATGTATTTTATCTGCAGTTTTGCCACGTTAAGGAAGGCCAGACTTCCAAAACCAGTCATTTTCCTCCTGCATTATGCAAGTACTACATGAGACTTGGTTTATAAAGCACTCAGGTGCTTCTTTGTAAGTATTTACTGTAGGCTCTGAGGCAGCCTTGTTTGTGATGCTTCTGGATGTCCACACAGGTATTTTCTGGATCCAGCAGTTACCATGTTGGTGTATGCAGTAAGGCAGCAGACTTGCCCCAGGGAAAATGCAGAGATGGAGCAGTATGTCTGACATCTGAAAGCAGCGTCTCATCTTTTGGAAGTGTAAATGAAATGAAAATGGACTATAGCCACCAGGATGAAACGGTCATCTTGCAGTATACAGGAGGTGATCGGTGCCCTCCAGGTGAGATTGAAGCAGACCCATTCTTTATGTAGCAACTTCTGAGCTTTTTTCTTTACTCTTAAAATATGAGGTTTTGTTGCAATAGAAGGGAAGCAGCAACATTGATTTTGTATACGCTAACAGAAACATGTAGATTCATTAAATCATGTGCACTGTGCTAATCTGCAACATCAACGTGTATCTCCCAGAAGAGAGTGTGCAACTTTTCTGCAGGGATGATCGTACTAAACTATACACTACATCCTGGCTTTCAGTGTTCCAGTATTTCTGTTGTCTGCCTATGACTTTTCTTGAATGATGTTGGAGTATAGGCTTTGGATATGGTCCTGAATATGGGTATGCCAGCTGTTCTACTGCATGGTATTAAGAGGATATACCTTTCTTTCTCAGTGACTGAAAAGGGAGAGCTATGTGTGTTCCCCTTCAAATACAAAGGGAAGACCTATAAGGAATGTATTACAGAAGAAAAGAACAGGCCATGGTGTGCTACAACTGAAAACTACCAGGGAGACGGAAAATGGGGATTTTGTGGTAATGGTAAGAACTTCCCATACTTCATGTGCAAGGATCTCAGCTAACACAGGGAGTTAGACATGATCAGACTGAGCAAAAGACCTCTGCTGCAGTACACTGGAAGTAAAGGGATATGGGTGGGCAAGACAAGAAATCTATGGGACAAATCTGACTTTTACTCAAGTGAGTGAGTAAAATACTTCTGAAATAAAAAGTTCACTTATGACTTGAACGCTCATGATCTAAAGGCATGTTGATTCTGCTTTGGAGATCAGTTATTTTGGAAGGAACGCTGTTTTCTAAAAAGTGTGAAAGCTAACCTAGGGAATAAGATTGCAAGGTAAAGCATTCGTGCCTCTTTGCTATCTAAAACAAAACCTGATTAAAGTTTTTGTTGATAGAGCAAAATTGCCACACTAAAATCCATACATACCTGAAAGCCTCTTGCAAAGTACTTTTTTTTTTTTTTTTTTTTTTTTTTTTTTTTTGCACAGTGTCATTTACTTGAGAATGACAGTTAAAAGTGATTTGCTAAACCTTAGTGCATACTTTATTCTGTCAGCTGATTCCAGTATTTAATTTCTTTCACCCTGGCTATCTTCCCATGAAGATTCTAAAGTTTATATCTCTCTTTTTCAGTTCAGACTAAATTAATTTTAAATTTTAAAGAAGTTTTGTCTACTATGTTCTCTATAGGTACTATGTGAATCTCTGTCAGAAGGTACATGAGGGACCCACAGGCTGCCCTGAAAGAGCCAGTGTTTGCAGGAAAAGCAACAATGGAGATGTTAAAGTTCTTGGACTTGTTCATACACAGAAGCTGAATGTGACAGGTAGAGCTACTTTTGTTCCTGTGGAGAGCTACAGATGTTTATATTTTACGATCTAGCTGTAGTGGTTCTTAAGTTATGGTGAGGCCTTTATTTTGAAGTATCTTTAGCAGTGAATCTTCTGTTTGAAAACAAAACCAGTAAATGCTACTACTCAAACTTAAAACTGGTGGTTAAGCCATGAGAAAGCATTGAAGCAAACAAACAGTATTGTCATTAAAGCTGTAAGAAGTGAATTGTCTATCTAAACATCAAGAAACACTTTTTTACAATGAGGGTAACTGAGCACCGGTACAGGTTGCTCGAAGGTTGTGGAGTCTCCTGCCTTGGAGATACTCAAAAGCCATCTGGACCTGGTCATGGGCAGTCGTCTTCCAGTAGCCCCACTTGAGCGGGGTGGGGGGGTGGATCAGATGACCTCCAAAGGTACCTTCCAACCTCAACCAGTCTGTGATTCTGTAATTGTGGGAGGGGGAGTTATTTTCGTTTTGAAAGACTTGTTCTGTGTCCACTAACTTCTTCAATTAAAGCAGTATGTGAAAGATGACTAATTGGCTTCACTCTTAAGAAAAGCAATAAAAAAGAAGTCCACCTCACTCAAGTTTTCAGTTTGGAGAATATTTTTAAATTGCTGCTCAATTTGTGAAATTGAGGGAAATTTTCCATCCAGCTACGAAAACAATGGGATGTATTGTGTATGTTTGTTGCCTGAGTTCGTTTATATCTTTAATTACTCTTCTGTTAAAGAGTGACATCTTAAATGTAAACATTTGTTATGGCCATACTGGTGGTCTGAACACATGGTATGAGGTAAATACAAAGGTGTTTGAAGAGTGATTTTTTTTTTTTTTAAAGTGATGATTAGTGTGAAGGCTTCAAATTACTGAAGTGCTGTAATTGAGATATGGTCTATGCAGGGGCAAAAAAATCCTAGAAGTTAATCTAAGTTAATGAATTCTGGAGAATGAGCAAAGGGAATTTCTGACAGCCAGCTGCTTACAAAAACCTTCAGTGTCACCGTTTTTTTTTCTTCTAGGTGATACAGTGTATATTAGTTATTCCAGTGGGCAGGAATGTAGGAAAAACAAGAAAGTAACGACAATTATAGAACTCAAGTGTGCAAAAACAGTTGGCATGCCCATGCTGCAGAGGTGAGTAACAAACTGACATACCACTGATCTTCATGGCTTATTCCTTTGTACCTTAGTAGTAAACTGTAAGTCTCAGGATAGTGATGGTCAGTTCAGTTGGACAGTCCCTAAAATAATCTTTGGCCCATACTTGTAAGATATGGGTCTTCTGGAGTTGTTGCACCTGTTCACTTCCATAAACAGTTGTATTCTGTATTTATCTTGAAATTTCTGGGCAAAAATTTAAGCATTCTACTTCCAAATTAGATCTGATAGTGGCTGGGATGCTGTTGTTTTCAATGACAGTTGTAGTACAACCACTCCTAACTTAGCTCAAAATCTGTTTAGTAGAAAACACTTACTGTAGGTAAGTAATTGAGCTAATAAAACATGCTTTATTGTTGCCCCAATACAGGTTATTTAACTAGGAGCTGTCTAAAGTGAGGTATACGTGCATGATCACAAATGCTAAGAAAGCTTAATGGCTTTTTTCTCAATCTTGATTTGGCTCACTGTATGTTGTTTGTAGAACTGGGAAACTGAGCAAGATGCTCTGTATGAGTCAAAGAACTATGCAGCAAAATCTGACTAGCTTATACTCCTTGTCCTAATTAAATAATGTGCAGCTCATTAAACCTGCCAAGAGCAGCATGACATGTTAGCTAAAATACTTCCATAAAACCCCCTGATACAATGTGTAACTCCTGGAACTTTTGAAGTAGGTAGTTCAAGTCCAGCCAGGTCTTTACAAGTCTTGGAACTGCAGAAAAGCACAGCGCAATTCTTCAAGTAGCCTTTTTTGAGTGTACTGGACTATTTTAGCTTACTCTGGGCATAATGTTTAGGCAGGATGTTCCCACGCTTGGGTTAGCAGCTGTGTGTCTTCCCTTTCTCAAGATAGTATTGCACTTGTTCCTGTTTCCTGGAGTCGTCAGTTGTGTCTGTTATTTGGTAGGATTGATGAAGAAAACTGTGCTTACTACATCACTTGGGACACACGTGCAGCTTGTGCTGTGAAGCAGCAGGAAGTGGAGGTGGTGAACGGAACAGTTATTAATCCTGCAACCGGGAAAAACTTCTCTTTAGGGGATGTTTATTACAAGTAAGTAAAATGACCAAACAACGCCACCCCTCCTCCAAAAAAACCACCCCAAAACAACAAAACCCCAACAACAACCAAAAACCACAACACTTTAGTTCTGTAGGACTGTACTGCAAGAGAAGAGCTGGGTGTGAATATTCCATGTTGCCTTAGCAGTTCTCAGCTGTCAAGTGGAAATAGCACCGAATTCACCTTGTACCAGTGACTGACTTACAGGCCTGGTTAATAGTGCAGCTCACAGCTGGGTTTACAGCTGCGAGCATGTCCAGGTGTACTCAAGACTAGCTTAAAGCCTGCACATTCTCACCTTGATGTTACATCTTTGTGGGTTATTGCTCTCTTCTATAGTGT
>WHYT01017764.1:508724-552225 GCA_009806455.1 Tetrax tetrax
AAGTGTTGCAAATAAACCTACTGTGTAAATGTGGTGATGGCATTACAAGCATAGAGAAAAAGGAAAAAAAAAAAAAACAAAAATCAAACAGCCCTGTATGGAGGAGGAGAGGATGTCAGGACAAAATTAAAAACTTGGTGTAATGTGAGATTAAGGGCAAGTCATATTTGAGGAAGCTCAGCATTCGAGCAGGTGGTTAGAACAAATAGCTGTGAATCTCAGAGCATTCCCACTCTGACCAGCAGTGTGAAAGGATACAATTGTAAATAGTACGTAGGTAACACGTATGGTGGAACTGGTTACCCTTCTGGAGAAGACAGCTAAGCTGTGGTATTTGTCATAGTTACAGAGCACACAATATGGCTCTCATGGTCAGTAGGGTAGCTTGTGTATGAGCTGCCGAATCATGCTTTTGTTTCAAGTTTATCTTAATCCTTTGGAGGTATTTACATGTTCATACACCTATTGAGGGCTGTATAACTAGAAAAAGTTTGCTTTTTTGAGCACTTACGCTAAGTATAATCCTCATTTGTAATGTTCAGGGAGGAAGCCTCAGTCCTGCATCTTTTCTGGTTGCTGAGTCAGTGACTCCACGTTGCTTTGTAATCAACCAGTGGTAGCAGTTACCACTGCAATCTTATGTCTTGAAATAATCTAAATCTGTGAGTTTAGATTTAAGGATAGACCTGCCCTCTGTTTCTTCAGGTTGTACACAGCTTCTGGAGACATACGGACAAATGGTGATAAATACGTATATGAAATTCAACTGTCTGGTATAAGGAACTCAAGCTTCCCAGAATGCTCTGGAGCAAACATCTGCCAGGTTAAAACTAACGAACGTCGCTTTCGGAGAGTTGGTTCTGCCAGAAAAGCTAAATATTTTGTTGAGGGTAAGTACTTGCTCGCTAGCCGGAGTTGCTTGATTCTCTGTGTGAATTGCTTTGTCAGAGAAGGGTTCTTGTTTCACAACGTCTGTGCTAATCCACTTTTGTAAAGGCATCCAGAGTCTCCCAAGCAGAACTCTGGTTGGTTTTTTTTTGGTTTTTTTTTGGTTTTTTTTTTTTTTTTTTTTACTGTGTAAGCTCAGTTGCAAATGTAGCCTTAATAGGGTTTGGGCTTGACACTTGTTGAAAGGCTTTAGCAGAAACAATGCCAGTTAGAAGACTTGGTCTCCTGTTTTCCTCTGTGCTTGTGCTACTAAGTAATGATGTCCTTTACCTAGCTACTTTATTTTTGAAGGGCTTAGCCCACTCTTCTGCAGCAACTGATGGAATTAGCTATAGAAGTATAAGCTCACCTGCAGATGCTGAAAAGTGTAAGCTGTTACTGTAGAACAAATAGATAACTTTGCAGAGTCTAGTGTTAATAGACTGTTTTCAAATAAGTAGTACACACAGTTTTTTTTCTTCTTGTAGATGATGACTTGGATGTCATATTTTCGTCAGACTCCAGATGTGGTAAAGATAAATCAAAGTTTGTGTCTTCAACCATTTTCTTCCACTGCAGTCCACAAGTAAAGGAAGGCATCCCTGAATTCCTTCATGAGACAGCAGATTGCCAGTACTTATTTACCTGGTACACATCTGCTGTGTGTCCATTAATGTGAGTAGTTAACCATTTTTTGAAAGCAGCTCTTGTCAGCACTTCTCAGCTAAAGGCTTTCTTGTATTTGTTCATCACAGTGATTGTGGAAAAAAGGACAAGCTATAAAAGCAGTAGACTCATGGGTAGATGGAATTGGTGTTCATGTATGTAATGTTTGGTACATGACCACTGAATAAAAGTTGATCTGAACCTAAAGCTGCTTGTTTGCACGGGAAATGGAAAGGCATAGTCAAATGAATATTTTTTTCTCACTAAGTAAAACCTACTGTAGCTACAGAACATGCTGTTTCATGTTACTGAGAGGAGTAAAGCAATATTTGGGTCAGATTTTTTTTTTTTGTCCTCTTTGCCTTTTGGTCTGGAAAACTTTAAAGCCACGGCAAAGACTGGCCTTCCCATCTGTCTGCCCACTTCTTTAGGCTGGAGTGAAACTCATTACAGATCTTAGAAGAATAATAAGGTATTTCTGCAATTAATTATGATCAGCTTATTCTAAAGATCCAAAAAGGGATAACAAGGTGACAGTGTTAAAAGCTGAGTGAGTGTGTCTAGGTGCTTACTGACATTCTTGATATGTAGACAGCCTCACTGCAAAGAACGGAGTGACTGCTTCTAGGACTGCTCGCTTTCAGGCTGCTAGCTGGAAAACATAGGTAAACTGTTTATTTTGGTTTAAACAAGCAATTAGCCGTGGAGGGAGTTTGGTCTGTGTAGTACCATAGTCAGCTGGAAGGCAATAATTGCTGTAGCTTTTAATTGCTCAGGTGCAGGTTTGGTTCCAAAATAGCAGTTTTACATAGCTGCTGCTGTGTAAGCTCTAGAGTGCCTAATCATGCACTTCAGTCTTGACTGTAAACAGTTTGGTGTGCTCTTTGAAAGCATAGCACAGTGTAGGCACAGTGCATGCATGTTTTTCAGTGATTTTTTTACTTAGAACGAAATCTCCTAAATTCAGTTCTTTATAGCTATTGGGTAGGATTGACAGGATGATATGGTGTGTTTTAATTTCTTTGAATCTGCTGTTTCCAATCCAGTTTGATGCAACTGGTCAATAGATCTTGTCCTTTTCTTCCCAATTTATGTTATTAGATCAACCAATGATCCAGGAAGCAGCGAGCACCAGACTGATCAGCAGGCCCAAATACAGAAAGGCCTTTCAAGGAGAAGTCAGGCTGTTGGTGCTGTGCTGAGTGTCCTCCTGGTTGTTCTCACTGCATGCCTAATAATCTTGCTGTTCTACAAAAAAGAGCGGAGGTAAGAAGTGATTGGGAGGCTTTAGAAATTTCTTTGGTAGGGTTTTATTTTCTCAGTTGTGAGCAAGTAGTGAAGTTTAGACAAGTTAAGTTCTGTTTTTCAGTTACCAGCATCAACTGTCAAACCACTGGGTTTTTTTTTTGTTTGTTTGTTTTTTGTTTTGTGGGGTTGTTTTTTGGTTTTTTGAGGGGTGGTTTTGTTTTTGTTTTTTTTTTGAATTCCCCCTTAGTGTCGGGAGGCCCATGTAAACCGGGCTGGAGTACACAATTGAATTGGGCTAGTCTCTGTTGTGGACAGCTGCTAATTAAAGAGGATAAAACAACGTGACAATGTTGTTAGTATTTAATATTCTTCTTCTTTTGTGGTGGCAGGCTGGAACCATACAACAGCAGCAAGGAATAAATGCAAATCCTGCTGATTCTCTGCTTTCCAAACAAGTTTGGGTTTTTTTGTTTTTCCCTTAGATGTAAAGGCCAGAGGTGTTTCAGAACAGTCACCCTGAAGCTGCAGTAAGGGGGAAGATGTACATCATCATGGACTGAATTTTGTTTGAGTGGTTCAGGGTCAAGTGTCACTATGCAATAGCTTGCAGCTTGCTTGGTGAACTGCTTGATTTGATGGCAAAAATCCAGTGAAGAAAAAGTGAGGACTAATAAGGGCGATACAGTCTCTCTAACGCCGTATTCTTCCCCTTCTTTAGGGAAATCGTGATGAACAAGATAACGAACTGCTGCAGAAGAACATCCAGTGTTTCCTACAAATACACAAAGGTAATACAGTGGCAAAAGCAAAGGTTTTGTTTCTTGTTGAGTTTTCTTAGTACAAAGCTTTTCTTAATAAATAAAGAAAACCCCTTAATTCCTTGTTCCCTCAGTGTTTGGAAACCACACTGTGTGGCTCTAGGAAGGCCATATAGCTGAGATATCTACATTTATACTGTGAGATGGGAAAGGAAGATAGAGCTGAGGAAATGAAGGGCAGTCCATAAATAGCCAAATAACACAAAAATGTACAGGAAGAGGAAGAAGTCTGTTTCAGACATAGTGAAAAGCGATAGCAACAGCGTGCTATTGCAGTATTACTATTTTATGACCAAGTTAAACCCAAGGCCACAAGTGCTGTGGGGTCTGACAGCTGGGGAGATCAGCATGTGGCAGAGTCTAGAGTAGTATATGCAGTCTCCTCTTGCATTTTTTTTTTTTTTTTTCCCTTGCAGATAAACAGTGAAGAAGAAGCTAATGAGAACGAAACAGAGTGGCTTATGGAGGAAATTGCAGCACCAAATCAAAGAACAGCAAAAGGAGGGCAGGAGAATGGTCACATTAGTACCAAATCTGTTACATCTGAAGCCTTTACTTCTCTCCGTGTGGATGACCTGGACAGTGAGGACGAAGTGTTAACTATTCCAAATGTAAAGATTCAGACGGGAAGAGGACTAGACAAGAGCAAGCACCCACAAAAGAAGCCACCCGGTCTTGGCAGTGATGACAAAGTGTATTTACTGAATGGGGGAAAGGAGAGGATGGCAAAAGCCAAGCCAGGCCAGCAGCAGGCACAGAACTCTACAAATACAGTATCGTTTCATGATGATAGCGATGAGGACTTGTTGAATGTTTAAAACCCCTCTTGTGCCTAATCAAATATATAGAGAGAGATTATATATAATGGGACAACATTTCCAACCAAATATGAGGACTTCAGCCTGAAAGATTTTTCTGAATTTTGCCTTTAACAAGAAACCATTGAAAAGGGAAGAGGAGAAGGATTCCTTGGTTGTTTACAATGATCTGTTCAGTAATGACTGGATTTCTAACATCCAGTTGGCTGAGTGATGTTGACTCTCTATAGCCAGGACAGTTTTTCTTCTTTTTTTTTTTTTTTTTTAAGCCTCAGCATAGATGTTAAATGCTTGCTTAAAAAAGAGAAACCTTTTGAAAGGAAAGAATTAAGGCTAAATGAAGCCCCTGGCTCCTGAGACTCAAGTTATCTGACTACTAGCATTTTAACTCCTTGTATTTATTGATCCTCACTACTCAGGTTTGCTTAACAGCAACATGTTCTTCCTGCCGGCAGGGTATTATTCTATGGGTTCACCCATCGTAAGACAAGGAAAAATATAACTTTTGTGTGTTGGGATGATTTGATGTAAATTTTGGAACTGGTCTAATTTATCCTGTAAATTTGAATATCCATTCTAATTTAAACAGATCATGGATTCAAAGGTATTGACTGAAAGGTACAACTCTGTATAGCTTTAGCCTGAAATGGTTGCTGTTCTTTGCATGATTTATTTTTTATTTTTGGTATTGGTTGTATGACTGACTTCATCAATATTTGCCTAAGCAGCTGAGAAGCACCCAAAGATTATTTTTTCCTAGATTATGGCTGCACAGATACTAGGCCAACTGCACAGAGAACCAGAGTTTTCAAGGACACAGAGGCAGAATTCCTGTAATACCATCTGCACTGCCCAGTTTATCACCAAGAAAAGCCCGACAACTAGAGGAGCCCTAGTCAGCACAATACCTCTCTCTGCTATTAATTAGAAAAAAAAAAACAACAATATTTGGGCCAGTATTTCCACATAGCTGAAGTTATAGCTCTTATGCTACAGTCCTGGCCATGGTCATTGATTTGAAGTGTTGCTGGCAATGAATGCAAGTCAAATTTCTCTAGCAGTCTTGGGCAATGATAGGATTTCAAAGCATCGTACAAGAATATGTGTTGGTCAGAATTTTTTAAAACTTTTCATTGTTCCTTTTGGCTGGCTTATTCAGTTTCAACAATGGTTTCTTTTTATAAAAACTCCATTTTGAATCAAAATAGTGTAATATAAAGTATTCAGCAATTTCAATAAAAGATACGAAATGGGTATTCCAAATCCCACATCTCAAGTCTTGGAATCTTTCTTACAGTAGTTTGTAATGCTGCTCATCAGCCTGGTGATACCTTTTTTTTTTTGCTGTGAGAGCTAGTATCTTAATTGCATCACTCAAAAGAATTGATGTTTGATGACAAAAATCAGAATATCTAGGTAAGCCTCAGTGGTGCATTCTTTCTTTTATCAGACTTGAGTTTTCTTCCTCTCGTATTGTTACTAGTGAAGCTGTAAATCGGGTCGACTAAAGCTGCATCTTGTCATGCTTAAAACAAAAGCAGCATTTTTGTAATGGCTTTAAACTGGAAGAGGGTAGATTTAGACACAAGGAAGAAATTCTTTACTGTGAGGGTAGTGAGACACTTGAACAGGTTGCCCAGAGAAATCGTGGATGCCCCATTCCTGGATGTGCTCAAGGCCAGGTCTAGCGGAAGCTGTCCCTGCCCATAGCAGAGAGGTTGGAGCTAGGTGATCTTTAAGGTCCCTTCCAACCCAAACCATTCTATGATTATTTTTTATTTTTTATTTAGCATTAAGCTATGTTAGGGGAATTAAAGGCTCAACAGTGTGTTTCTAATACTGTCAGTCACCATTTCAACAATTCTCTCAGTGGATGTTGAAGAAGACTGCTTCCCTTCCCCAAGCCTTAAAGGCTGGCATTTTGGAGTTGTTGGACCCGTGAACTGCTGCATGAAATGACTTCCCGTGACTTCCTTTCATTGTGACTGTGCATAATGAGGCTTAGGCAGAACAGAGGTCCTCTGCCTGGGGGTGCTCATCCGAGCAGTATCAGTGATACATTTCCAACACGCAGCTGACAGCAGTGAGTGACTTCTGTGCCCAGTCTTGGAACTCTGCTCACTTTTTACCTAGGCTTTTGTAGGTAGGCTGCCCGAATCCTGTCTTGTTCAGAGCTGGATGCATCACTCTGTCCACCAGACTATTTTTCCTGCTGAAACTATAGGGAGGGAAGTGTTATGGAAATACTGGGGACCAGATGGGTACGTACAAATGCTTGGGCAAGGAGCAGAAACCTTGCCAGTCAACAGCGTGACTCCTGCAAAGTGAAGCCTTTAAGACAGCCACCCGCATGGCACAGTGCCACCCAACCCCTGTCTGGGCTGCAGACAGGGTGTTGGGAAATCAGGAGGAAAAAGCCCTGGATCTAACTTTTTTAGTTCCTGCAGAACTTACGCACGCTATTACCAGCTGTTCAAACAAAATCGTTAGGAAAGAAGCGATGTGAGGTTTTTTGGGGTGTGATTTTTAAGATCCACTCTAATGTCTTTAAACTTCACCCAGTTCTCAGGCAAGCAAAAGTCTGGTGTGGGGCGGGTGTAATGTGCCAGGGTTGCTGTGACACTGCTGTAAGTGGCCCCAGGAGAGGAGTTCTTGTTACCTTGCTGCAGCTGTTCCTGCCAGAGAAGACAATGAGGTAGGAGAGGAGGGGGGCAGCTCTGTGTGATGCAGGGAGTGATCTTGGAGTGCCGGTCCACAAAGCAGCTTTCACAGCTGTTTAGGCCACTGTTGCTCTGGTGGCTGATGGGCAGGGAGACAGGTCAAGAACTGCTTCTGTTTCTATCCCTGGGCAAGAATGACCACCTAAGCTGGTTAATTTTTTGGAGTGTATCGAGAGGAGGTCTCTAACTTTTTTTGCCTGGTTGCCTAAACTGTGCGAGTCACTTTCCAGACCATTTTTCACTTTTTTTCCATCTTTAAAATGCTACCTTCACTTACGGTTTTCTTTCTGATGGAAGCAGCTGTTGCCAGCATAAGGTGTTGGAGTAGCAAGTAGCAATATAGACATACACACACACACATAGACAGCATGAAGTACCATTGGAGCCTGATATAATAGGATTTTTTTGGGTTTTTTTGGGGGGATTTTTTTTTTTTTGAGTGCTCCACAATAAATTCTACCTGAAGTCTTACAGGTCTTCTGTGGAAAAAAAATACCTGTTTTGGCTATAGGTGTCTTATATTATGGCTTCCCAAAGCTATTTCCAGTACTTAATTTCTTAGTGAATGCTTTTTATCTCTTGTATCACTGCAAAAATATGGTCAAGTGAAAATTGTGCTCCCTGATGTAGATGGAGAGGTTTTCCTTGGAAGTGGAGGAGTATGGAGAGTGAAGGTGGCTGCAAGGGTGAGACGTACAGGAGCCTGCAGGACAACTGTTCCTTTGCTCTTAGATGGTTCAACATAGACACGCTCCTGTTTCGCAGGGGACTTACCTTTTCTTTATAGGCCTCAATTGGTAAGCCTTTTTCACGTGTGGTGCCCAGCAACTCCTACACTAAACTTTTCATTTGCTTGCTTACTTCATCTACACTTCCTCCTTAAAATGACTCTTATTTGAGGAGCTTATAAAAAAAACCAAAGTGCTGTGGCTGTTTAGCAGGTTTTCTGGAGGAAGGGAACGTGTTCTGATAAAGGGTTAAATGCAAATTCTCCCTGTGTGAATTAAGGTCCAATTTCAAATGAAACCTAAAAAAGCTTGCAACATGTAGCTTAATAATTTATGGAGTTAGTCTTGACTTTTGGTCAAATGTCTTTGTTACTTAAATAGCTTTGCTGCCAACTAAATGTATCAGTGCTGCAGAGAAGACCTAGATGAGGCTTTTGAAGTGGTTTTG
Organism: Tetrax tetrax; assembly: GCA_009806455.1. Classification (NCBI taxonomy): domain Eukaryota; kingdom Metazoa; phylum Chordata; class Aves; order Otidiformes; family Otididae; genus Tetrax; species Tetrax tetrax. The sequence continues at coordinate 517,098 of WHYT01017764.1, forward strand.
ATGCCAAAATGCCAAGCCTAGATGACATTTTAGAGAATGTTGGAGAATTTGGCAGGTTCCAGAAGCAAACCTTCTTTATCCTGTGTTTGCTTTCTGCTGCCTTCACCCCCGTGTATGTGGGTGTTGTCTTCTTCGGGTTCATCCCCGAGCATCGCTGCTTCAGCCCCGGGGTGGCTGAGCTGAGCCAGCGCTGTGGCTGGAGCCTGGAGGAGCAGCTGAACCACACAGTTCCTGAGTGGGGCAGCCATGGGGCCGGTTTCGGCAGCCGCTGCAGGAGGTACGAGGTGGACTGGAACGCGACGGGCGTCAGTTGCACCGACCCCCTCGGCAGCCTCGTGGGCAACTGGAGCACCGTCCCCCTCGGCCCCTGCCGGGATGGCTGGGTCTACGACTCCCCAGGGACCTCTCTCGTGACCGAGGTAAAAACAAATGCTGCCTTTCCCTTGTACCCCCTGTCACCAACAAGCTGAGGGACGTGGGAGTGGGTTGGTGTAGCCTTGGCTGTCTTAAAAAGACGCCCGCTTACCTGGCCGAGGGATCCCCTCTTGCTGTGAACTTGCGCGGAATGTTTTCCAAGTCATTTTCCCCTCTGTCCTTACCGCAAAAGCGTTGCCTTGGCTGCTCCAGGAGGTTTATATCTCCAGCTGGGGAGCAAAGCATATTTCAGCAAATAAATCCCCAGGTAGATAAAGTCCAGTTCTGAATGAAACTCCCGTCACGCCAGAGGCACGATTGGTGGAGGTGTGTAAACAAACCCCCCGAGGGAGCAGCACGCCTTGCAGCGCTGCAAACAAGACTGTGGCCGATCCCTGAGCAGGCGCACTGCACAGACCTCCCAGTCCTTCTGAGGTCTTTGGTTTCTTTCCTTTTTTTTTTTTTTTGTTTTATTGAAGAAAGTCTTTTAAAGTTTGTTTCAAATAGGATCGAATGACTGTGGGTGGGGGAAAAGGTACTCACCTCCCACGGTTAAACAGCTTAAGTCAGGAATAAACTGCAGAAAAGCCGATGGCTGGTTTATGTTCTCGGAAGATGTGTGAAAAAACTGAAAATTATGTTTAAGCTACTTAAAGTACTTCAGGATTTTAGGTGCTTTAGCTTTAAAAATAAATCAGTATCTGGGATGTCAAACTTGATTTTGTCACAGAAAGTTCCAACAAATTTTTAAAGATAGTTGAAGTCAGGATTTTTCCCCTCATACATCTAATACAAACACAAGAGCGGGTACATTCTGTGTTCCAGCAACTTGAGCATTTATAGTTTTGAAAGAGGTTGGAGCTAGATTTTAGATGGTGTACTGTAAGTGTACTTCTTTCCACAAAGTTTGAACTGTGTGGTACTGAAGTGAGGAAATGAGGCGTCAAATCTTTTCAGATGATCTGGTGTGCACCCCTCAAACTGAGGGTGACCCAGGACTTCTACAAAGCAGCAGCGCGTCAGGCCCATCTCGCTGCAAAAGGCTCCAGCAGATGCTGTGATGTCTTGAGACTGTGGAAGCTGAAAACCTGTGGTCTGTGCGGACTCATGCAGTCATGTTGTCACATCAGTCGTCTTCCCTTTTCTTCTGAAGGTGGCGCGAGGCCAGGCCCGCGCGTTGCTTCCTTCACAGGGTAACCAGAAATGTCACATGCCTCTGTGTGTGTTTTGGCAATGTATTTTGCTTCTGGATGTGATGGTTTCCGTGAAGGCACTCAGGCTCTGTTACATTGTCCCTTGCTCTGGTAGCCAGGTGAGGGAAAGGATAGCACAGGGTAAAGTATGTTACTTTGCTCGAGGGAAAAACTGACATGTGAAAGAATATACTCATGGGAACCTTGACAGAGCATCAGGACGAATATCTGGTTTTAAGTTGATTAAAGAGGCATAGCTTTAAATAAACCCAGCTACCAGCAAGACTGGAAAGGATTCTTAATCACATTAGGACAGCTATTAAAATTAACTTATACACAGAAGCTACTGGAGGATATGTCTCTACTTAAGTAAGATACGAGAAGTAAGGCCAGATGGCAAATACATGTGTGTGCTCGTGTGATGTAAAGCTTGGCCCTGGATGCAAAATGCCTAATCTCCTGACAAGTTAGACTGTAGGAGAGTTTAGCTGAGCAAAAGGTCAAAGCAGAGAGAAAATACCTCCTGCCACCCTCCTTCGGGGAGCCGGTAGGCTAGACAAGGTAGGCTTCAGCATCTAGGGTACCTGTAGTGAAGGCATCACCCTTAGTCCTAAGGGGTCTGCTGGGATTAGTGTGGTGTGTGAGGGCATGACAACCAGAACTGCTAAGAAATGTTCACCATCAGCCATAAAAAAAGCAGTTTGAAAAGACCAGGGTGATCATCAGGTCCATGCTGATTTGATCAACAAGGCCTATCAGAAATTAGAGTTCTGATCTTGACAGGTAATAACTCAGTTGTGTTCTTTCCAGTCACAAGAGATGAGACATGAACAGGAAATACCAGGAGACTGCTCAAGGGCTTGATCCTGTTTTTAACGTTGGACACTTAATCAAGTCAGTAGGATTTCTGGGTGCTGATAAAACAGGCATTGATGCAGAAACAAGTTTAAATCTTTAACCAAAGTGAAGGAAACTTGTGGATGTGAGCCAGCTCCTCGTTTCACTCTTTTGCTTCTAACTGTTGTTGCTCCTTTAGTTTAATCTGGTGTGCGAGGACTCCTGGAAGCTGGACCTCTTTCAGTCTTCTGTGAACGCTGGCTTTTTAATTGGCTCCATAAACATTGGCTACATAGCAGACAGGTATGTGTGGGCTGACAGTAAAACCCTCTGACCTCCCTTATCGGTGTTGAGCAGCTAAGCTTAGGTAAAGGCAGAAAAAGGTTGTGCAACTAGTGTCATCTCTGCTCTTCTCAAAAAAACGTCAACCACCTTGGATGTTCAGTCACAGTATTAGGAATGAGTACTCTGTCTCTTCGGTCATACCTGGTGGTGTCTCTCCTGCCCTTTGAGTCCCACAGAGCCTGTGAGGACCATTTTTAGGACTGTGCACCCAAAACTCCCTACTGTGCCACTCCAGAGCCTGGGGCTGTTAAGCAAAGCCAGGAAATGCTGGTTTGGATCTTGGAAACATCTTGCTTCCTTTGGAGAAACTTTGAAATTGTAGCTACAGAGATTGCCAGATAGAGACAGCAGGAGTGCTGGTTTGGAAATTCCTGTGTCCTGGCATCCTCAGCACCTCCGTTGGGAGCCAGCAGAGCCAGCCACCCTTGCCCAGCTGGCCAAAGTTAAAAGAGAAACAAATGTTGATGTCTGAATGCCCTTTTCCCTCCTTGTTCCCCCCCTAGAGACTGTTAGTACAGCAGGCTCCAAGCTGCTCCAGCTGTGAAACGCAGCCCACTCACAGCAAGATCCAAACATACAAGGGTTTTGAGGATTAAGACTGGGGTATATACATCTGCTACCCTACTGCATGCAGAGATATCAGAATCATAATATTAAACCATACTTATTTTTTACCCCATTATAAAACCCAAATTACTAAGCTGCCTATTTTGAAATTGAGCGGTGACAGTGACAGACAAAATATTATGTAAATATGGGACTATTGCTGCTCTTTAACTTGGGAAATTTTTCTTCCTCTGAGAAGCCTGAAAGCCTTTGTGGAACTGCAGAGCAATTATTAGCACAGTAATTTTTCAGAGAATTGAAAAGCAGAAAAGTGAGTAATGGGCTGAGAATAAAAGTCAGTATGCATCTCTATCTTGTATAGCAAAGTTGTATTTTTTTTTGTTTCCAAAGATGCACAGAGCTACTTTAAAACACCTATGTTTTCACAACTAGTGTTTTCCTTTACTCGTATTATCTTCTAATCCAGGTTTGGCCGTAAATTTTGCCTCTTAAGTACAATTCTTGCAAACGCTGTCTGTGGAATCCTTCTGGCCTTCGTGCCCACCTACCTGTGGATAGTCATCCTCCGCTTCTTGCAAGGGCTGGTCAGCAAGGGCTGCTGGACCGCAGGCTACATCCTGGGTGAGTTCAGACCTTTTCCCAGGAGCAAGACTGGCTGCAGAAGATGAAGGAAAAAAAGCCCCGAACAAGAGCCATTGAAAAACCCCCTCCCATTGCTTTAAAAAATTGTGTGTGCAAGCTGATATGAAGGAGTTTTCTCCCTCTTTCACTTCTCAGGATTTTTTCAAGCACTGTCTCTAGGGAGAAGCAACAGCAGCCTCCAAAGCTCAAGCAAGCAGTGGTATATTAGGGCTGTTACCTCAAGAGAGGCTTTTCCCCCTCAACTCACCTTTGCAGATTTGGGCCCCCAGGCTTCTCTCTCTCCCCTCAAGCACTGGCTGAGGAAGATGATGGCCCCGGGGCAAACAGCAGCCGCTCCAGCCCAGTTGCAGATGGGGTGATGACAGAGGAGGCCATTAAAGAAGCAGGCAGAGGGTGGGGAAAATTGGAGGCATTTTTATGACACAAAGAGTGTTAGAGGGCAAACAAAGACTTTACAGCCTAAAAATAACCAAAGAACAGCATGTACTTGCTGAGAAAAAGACAAACTGTTTGGGTATCCGTGCACTTGTCTGAGTGGAGGGGATTGTGCCAGTGCTTCTCTCAGTGCTGATTGTGTCTGGTGGTGAAGCTCGGCTGCGTGGCAGCAGGGTTTGGGCCAGCTCAGGACCACTTTCTGGTGCATGGCAGAGCCACTTGGTGCTTCTCTGACTTGTCTCGTGTGGAGTTCAGGATCTTGTTTAAAAAATAACTAAACAAAAAAAAAAACCAAACAAGAAGCAATTACTAAAGCAACAAATAAAAAAAAAATTAAATGCTGCCCAACAGAGCCTTATGTGAACTAAGATGGCAGGTGGCTCCATCAAATATCTACAAGTGATCCAGTTAACTGTGATCACGGTGAAACTGTAAATGTCAACACTCTAAACTCTTTTAGTGGAGATATCTTGCTAATGCGGTTATCCAGATGTTTGACATAAATAAAAACATCTAGCCCACAGTCCAGATCATCTTCTGCCAAGACATGATTCTTCCTTCCTGCACAGTGTAGCTGCTTCCTCGACCTCTTAAATTTTTTCCTGGCACAAATAAAATCATCATCACCTCTTCTGGGGAACTTTATGCCATTCTAGAGCATTAAATCCCTTTCAGGACAATGACTTTCCCTGTCCTGATATTTTCCCTTAGTTATACCTTGTTACTTCTGGATTCTCCTTGAAATTCTCTTATGAGAGAGAAGTCACCCAGAACCAGCCCCCACACCCATTTAAACTTGTATCCTCTCCCTAAAGGTGGCCAATACCAAATGCTCAGGGAGAGAGCAACCTTGTTATCCTGCTCCCTGGGACATTTGTGTATCCTTCAGCTGCTTTTGGCTCAGTCCTGCTGTGCCCAAGGAGATGTCTTTGTGCATCATTTGGCCAAGCAGTATTAGCTAATTCATGGCTCCAACACACAACACTTCCTACAGTTGCCAAATAACTGTTTTCTGTTCTTTTTCTAATTGTTTTGCTTCCTTGAAATCACACAACCAGATGCAAAATTTTGAGTGTGCTTGTGCCTGTGTGCTGGCGTTGTTACTTTTAGCTCTGTATCGACAAGTCTTAACCAGCGAGGCTGTCCTGTGATGTGCAGTGGCAAAGCGCAGATGAGTCGTGAAGCCATCCATCTTGACTGGGAGGCTGCGTGCCCTCAAGTGGCACAAACATTTCTTATATAGTTGGAGTGAGAGGCAGGCTGGAAAGGTGCACTTAGAAAACAAAGAATTCCGCTTTGTTATGGGGTTGGAGTCATTTTGTAGGCTGGTGTTAGTTTTTGCAAAAAAAAAAAAAAAAAAAAAAAAAAAAAAAAAAAAGCATCTGTGCACTTGGAGGAATGTTTGATTTACTCAGATTTCCATCACAGAGGACAGTAGGGGAAGCCTTAGGCCACTTAAGAGCAGGAGCAGTGTTTTCTCCTCTGCTGAGAGTTTGGGTGACCGAAAAGCAAACCTTCCTCTGTGAACACCAGGGGATTTTTGTTTGGAGGCTTTGTGCTGGGAAGCCTGGGATTGCCAAGATGGTTTCCTCAGTTTGCTAAAGCAACGTTGTTCTTCCTGCGTCCCCCCAGAGCAAACTACTGTTGTGCTGAGCGGTTGTGGCTGAGCTGTCGTTCAACTGTCTCTGTTTGCAGTGACGGAAGTTGTTGGTCCACAGTACCGGAGGATGGTGGGCATCCTCTACCAAATGGCCTTCTCCGTTGGGCTCCTGGTCTTTGATGCCCTTGCTTACGCCATCCCTCAATGGCGGTGGCTGCAGCTCACCGTCACCCTGCCGAGCTGCTTCTTCCTGCTCTACTACTGGTAAACAGGCTTTTGTTGTACCTCTTCCCAAGACTCGAAAATCAGCTTCTCCTGCTCCCCAAGACCTGATACTGAGGGAGATTTGGCACTACTTTTCAGTTTTGTGTGCCTCTTAGTGCAAAGAGGAGGTACGCTGCAAAAAGGAGAGGGAAACAGGATCCCTCAGCAAGTGAGACTTCACTGCATCTTAGCCTGTGCACCACACCTGACTTGTGTTTAAAAGACAGACCACTTTGAAAAACACTAGGGCAGCGTGGTTTAATATCATTTATTATCATCATTAAGCATTTTATAAAGGAAAAAAAAAAGCCTTGATATAATTTAGTGGGTCCTACCCTGAAAAGATGGTTATTGAGACATTGTTGAATGCTAACATAATTGTAACAGGTTGTTTTACATCACCTTTTAAGGAAAAAAAAATGCAACTTTGTGGTCCAGTCAAAAGAAAGCACATGGGTTCACCTTTATTTTGGATTATCTGCTCTCTCTGATATTTTTCAGTTTGAGTGCTTTGAATTTGAGAAATTGGATGGAGAGGTTAGGAACAGTTGAAAGAGATTCGTTGTCTTGCTTTTTTCCATATTTGTGAATTGGTAAGCCAATTCTAGCTTGTTTACTACATCTTAACCTGTGATGGCACAAGTGGAAAATGGCTCCCTAAGAGAAGCCAGTTTGTGGTGAACAGGCTGAATAAAAAGATAGCACTACTCTTGCTCAAAGCCCTTCCCTGATTTATCTTCAGTAAACTCATCTCGACTAAAGCCACTATAGCAACTGCTCCTCTTCCAATTTCAGCAGAGGGATATTCTACCTTTCCTGACAGGGTTGGGGGGAGACATCACAAAAAAAAAAAAACCAAAACCAAAACAACCAAAGAAAACCCCCACCTGCCTCTATTCAACCAAAATGCTTTCTCCACAGTCTCAATACATGGGAGCACTATTTGGGTTTTATATTTTGGAATATAATAGCATCTGCTTGCATTGTAGGTGCCTCCCAGAGTCTCCAAGGTGGCTGATGTCACAAGGAAAAAATGACAAAGCTATGAAAATTGTCAGTGATATAGCTAAAAAAAATCGGAAACAGATGCCTTCCCATCTTGAGGTGAGCTCAGGGTTTCCTTGTGCATATAAGTAAGCATTATGATAATCCCTTCCATCAGTTCCTCCCAGTAGAAACTTACTGTACTTTGTACTGGCTCTTCTGCAGGATATTAAATTTGAAGAGGAAGACAGTGGAAAGCAGAGTCCTTCATTCCTTGACCTTGTCAGAACACCACAGATGAGAAAAAACACATTCATTTTGATGTACAACTGGTAAGATGATAATATTGGAGAGCTGGTTTTGAAGGCTCCAGCAGGACATAGACCTCTGTTCTCCAACCGACTAACAAAGCCGGGATGCTCTTCTCTGCCCAGGTTCACAAGCTCTGTCCTCTACCAGGGGCTCATCATGCACATGGGACTAGCTGCTGGGAATATGTACCTGGATTTCCTCTATTCTGCGCTTGTTGAGTTTCCAGCTGCCTTCATCATCATCATCACCATCGACCGCGTCGGACGGCGCTACCCTTGGGCTGCAGCAAACCTGGTGGCTGGGGCCGCCTGCCTTGTCACGGCCCTGGTCCCAGAGGGTGAGTCACCTGAGTGAGGTCACATTGTGGCTTCCCACCCTGGCACTGCCCCCTGGGAACAGCACCCACCTCCCTTTCCACAAATTCCAGCCCCAAATGCCTGCAAACCCATGCCTGCTGTGGAGTGCTGCCTCCTTGACTTTTAGCAGTGCTCCATTTGCTGCAGAAGTGAACTGAGGTTGATTGTAGGACTGCTAATAAATCTCAAAGCATCTGGATCCCCGTACTGCTTTGGAAAGGCCCCTGTGCCACAGCTCATGCAGTGCTGAGTGTTCCCATTCCCTCGTTCACATAGGTGGAACAAGGCCCCTTAAAAACATTGAGGGTGCAGAGGTCCCCCTAAAGTAAGTGGTGTATTAATTGACATCCGCTAAATCACTGGGATGCTTTTAAACATGTTGAATGCATTTTCTGTGCAGACATACATTGGCTAAAAGTGATTGCTGCTTGCATCGGGAGGATGGGAATCACAATGGCTTTTGAAATGGTTTGCTTTGTAAACACTGAACTGTATCCAACGTACATCAGGTAGGTGCATCCTCCTCCCCATTGACATTCGGCCTGGAAACAGATAGTTGAGGCCAGTGTGTATGTTAAGTTTTACACTAAACTAAGTTAACCTCAAATGCTTCAGAGCTGCACAAGTCCTGCTGAACATAAAGCAGGTGGAGCACAATTAAAATGCTTTAAAAAGGTAGCTTAATAAAGAAAACAAAGGTACTTTAAGGCAGGTGAAAACTCATGTGACTTAAATAAAGAGAAAGTGGAGAAAACCAGGGTGGATGAGGGATCTGAAGTCCCACATAGTGCTTCACAAGGGTCTGAGTTGTGATCATCCCCTTCCATCTGTTGTACTGCGATGCTAACGTGATCCCTTTGCTATTGAACCAGGAACCTTGGGGTGGTGGTCTGCTCCTCCTTGTGTGACGTTGGTGGAGTCATCGTCCCGTTCATTGTCTACAGACTGGTGGAAGTCTGGCACGATCTGCCCCTGGTTGTCTTCAGTAAGTACCACCTTACCTCCTTGCTGGCTGCTCCTGGGGTGCAGCAGCGAGGCCCAAGTTTCAAAGGGAGGGAAAAGAAACTGAAGCAGTTGCCTCAAATTCACCAGAAGCCCCTTCCTGTCTACAAAAGCCTTCAGTTTATAACAACCTAGAGCTTGTTTATGCATTCATGTCTCCTTTGCTGTTACTGTTCCTCGTATTTTAAAGGAAGCTAGAGGTGAATACAGGTTCGACAGATGGCAAAGAGCTGAGAAATGTTCCAATGTTTTGACGAGATTAATATTTTGATGAATTCCAATCTGATGACTCACTGCTCTTCTGTGAGGTACATTGTCTCAGTCCAGGAGCCAAAACCTAGAATTTCACATAATTGCCTCTTTAATGGAGCACAAGCGTGGCTGTTACACTTCAGCTTTTCTGACAGTTTGTTAGCTGGCTGTTCTCCAGCTATTTGGAAAGAGGTTGGTAAATAAATACAAGACGAGTGTCTGCAGACCAGGGACCTGAACTCTCAGGTCAGGGTCTGCAAAACTTTTCTGAATCTTTAGATCAGCACAATATTTATAGAAAAATGTCTTGAATGGCAAGATGCAGTTTATAACAGACAGCATGTTTACAAGGGTGCTTGGTAGATTTAAAATATAGACACTAAACATGTACAAAGTGGGTAAAAGAAAATATCAGTGGAGAAGTTAATCGCATTGTGTAGGAGATATGTTGCTTATGTATTTTCTAAGTATTATGTAAATAGCAGAAAAATTGAATACTTTTCCTGGCATACAGTCAGACTAGAAAGGGTTTTTTCCTCTTTACAGTTGTCTGTCCAGGCTGAGATGCCCTAGTTCAGTGTGTAACTCACAACTGAACTTGGCTGCCGTGTCCTCCAGAGGTGGTCCAGTTTTGCATATAGAGTCTTGACATGCACATCTTGTATGAAGAACAAAATTAAATGCCATTTATGATGCTTGGCATCCTTGGCACCAGGCAGCAGAAACTGGTGTTTATGCTGGAAAAGAGCTAACAAGCTTTTTGTGCATCTGTTCTATTTGAAGCTGTTCTTGGTTTGATTGCGGGTGGATTGGTGTTGCTTTTACCTGAAACTAAAGGAAGAGTTTTGCCTGAGACTGTTGAAGATGTTGAAAACTTCCATGGGTGAGTCAGGATGATGAACTTTTACCAGCTTTCACGTGAAATTGTGCAAAATCCCTGCCCAGAGCTCCTTGGGGAAGCCCTAGGGTTACTTGACTGCATCCTATGCTTCCAAGAAGTTGCTAGTTAATTCCCAGACTCTAGCTGGAGAGATTTGGTTTTCACCACTTGTCTACCTAGGCACGTGAAAACAAGCAGCATAGGCCTTTACTGGCCTGCAAATAGCTGTGAGATTATAGTCTGTCAAACCTGCTGCAACACTATTACAAACGTTATTTGTGCTTAGAAAACCTAACTCATCTTGTGGAACAGAAAAAGGGTATTCCTGATAGCAGTTACTTGTGCAGTGAGTGAAGAACCAGTATCTACTGAGGAGCCAGAGCAAATCTAGAGGTTTTGAGGATTAGCCCCTCCTTTTCTCTGGGGACAAGGCAGGGGCACGTAAAGAACTTGGTCAGGTGTTCCCTGAACACCTTAATTCCTGGTTTGCTGCTCATGTCTTGTTATTCTTGCAGGCAAAGTGCTGCAAAGGCCAAAAAGATCTATCTCCATGTCCAAACGTCAGAAGTAGCACACGACTGAAGAAGGCAAACTCTTTGGGGGCAGCCTGCTTTAAGGCACTAGCATGGAAAGGCAAATTGCAATAAATACTCTCTCTTGTCTTGCTTCTTTTTTTTTGTCTGCCTAGCCTTTATTTACAATGTTTGGGAGTTTATGATGGGATCGTCCCTATTACTATATAGCTGCTTCCTTCTCCATACACTATAAAATAGATATGTTTCAGAGCTGGGAACTTTTCATACCAGCTCTGTGGACCTCAACACGGGGGCAGATCTTAACTTGGCGATGCTATGGTCCATCACAACAAAACCTTTATAAGCCTCCATGAAGTCTGACTTCGTTGTTTTGCTCTATGAAGAGGCAGCATAAGATAACAGAAGTTTACGTCTGTTGTGGAACCAAGATGGCTACAAACCTCGTACAATCTTGTTACAACTTGCGACAGATTTGCACAGATTTTTCTTGTTGTTGTTGCTAGCCCTTATGTGTTATGGTGTTCATGTGAGGCCATGTGCCTGTACAGTAGCCCTCATGGCAGATTTATTGGCTATCCTCAAACTCAGACATGGACATGTGGCAACTCCAGAGCATGAAAAGAGGTGCATGGGAGAAAGAATCATAGTCCTTCACAAGGAATAGCCTTGCTCAGTTTTCAGTGTGTATGTACTACATTTTCTTGTTTTAGTATCATTTTCATAGTGGATAGTCTATACTTTTTTTTGGTACTAAACTGTTTTCCTAAGCCTACATAGCATTACAAATGTGTGCATGTGCAGACATGCAGAATTTTTAAAAAATATTATATTGAGCCTCCAGTCAAGGGGGGAAAAGCCTTACCAGCTGCAAGGGGACTGAGAGCCCACCAGAGTCCTGCTCCACTGGAGGCTTAAGATGGAGCTGGGGCCAGGACGGAGATGTATCTGTATGTGTTTGGGTGGGAGGGACATACTCTTGGAGTGAGCTGGGCTCAAGCTTAGGGACCTGCAGGACTCTGAGCTGGGATTTGGCCAAGGGGCCTGTGCCTCAGGGAGCACCAGGGGCAATGCTGGGTCTGCCAAGAAATACCCAGCACCTTTCACAATTTTCCTAATCCTTCCCGCTTAGCAACTGTTAACAGCCTTGTGGTTGCAGAGTAAAACAGGCACAACGGTACTGTGGCTCCCCTTCACGTTTTCTGTCTTGCTGGTCCTTGGCGCTGTTGGGGAACGCTGGTTTTCAATAAGGACGCTGTATGTAAGGCACAAGATACTGCTGCCCTTTAACGGGCATCTGCAGAGAGAGAGCTTCCAGTCCATCAAAAGTGTTGCTGGACTCTGGCAGGCAGCGTGCCGGTCCCCCAGGATTGCTTCCCGGTGTGGCAGTACAGTGGTCTTGCCTTTTCTTTTGGCTGGCCTGAACCCCAGTTAATGTTCAATGTTGCTGTGAGGGTCTCAAAGGCAGGGAAGTACGTTGTCTAGAGAAGCAGGGCCGTGACAAGGTTGGTCTGAGAAGGTAAGGACAGATCTGGAGTGACATGACTTTGGCCCAAGCAGTTGCAAAACTAATATTTGCTTCAGAGTCGGAGATGGGCAAGAGGGACTGTGGGGATGTAGTGATGTGTCCTGTGGAGCTGATGTCCTGCTGTGATTGCAGAGATGTCTCTGCTCTGCAACAAAATAAATGTGTCAGAGCAACTGTCTTTATTATAGTTAATTGATTCAAAACTTGTTGAAAACTCTGTGCAGAAAGAAAACGGGGGCATAGGCAACAAGTCAAGCAAAGCAAATACTGGGATGAATAAATGAGTAACTACAAAAACTGACTCTTAAGACCTTTACCCATCACACTGGCACTTTTTTTCCATTAGCACTGCTCCTGCCTCAGCAGGAGAGGTGGCAGGCTCTGGTGTTCCTTTGCATCACAGTCACCTACAAGTTATATTGACATTTTCTTCTGGTGGCACCTTGATGAGCACAAGGGCAAATGTGCTTCATTGATTTCCATGCTGATGAGCTTGTCAATTTATGTATTACTTTGTGGGGTTGGGAAGTCAATGAAACATGTCAAATCTGGTCCAGCTGCACATGGTTGCTCTGGAAGTGCAGAGAGTCTTTGTGACCAGGGCGCGTGGTAGGAATGGATCTTCTCCAGGGTATGAGACAAGCTGTCTAACATTCTGCCTTAGATAGAACAACAGTTTGACAGCTTCCCTTTCCATTAATAGCAGCTGAAGCCTGTCTGCTCCTGGGGCTGCTGGAGCATAACCAGCTTGGTGGTGGGGCTGTCCCTGGAGCTTGGGAAGGAGTACTTCAACCATCGGCTGACTCAGGCAACCCAGGGACCACCTGGACAGGGCTGCGTTCAGGTTAAAGAAAGTGAGACTGGCCTTTTAAGAAGACCTTGTCCCCCATCCAACTAGCTAAAACCACAGTATAAGGGCTGTGCCTGAAGAGAACATAAAATCTCCTTGTTTCAGGATACTCGCCAAACTTCAATAACTGGGTTTTGGAAATAGTTGCTCTTTACTTCTGCAAAGTTTCTGGTGTTCTCCCCCGCATCATCTGATGGACAGCCTGGCTGTAGATGTGATCCAGGGCGGCACTTTGTAAGCACTGTTCTTGTTCTCAGCTGCTGCTGTCAGCACCGACATCCAAACACCATCACGCCAGCATAGCTGCTATTTGGAGACTCCGCTGCTAATTCTGTCCTGTCAGATGTGGCCACAGGCTCTGTGGTGTATCACAGACTCATTAAGGTTTCTTGTCCGCAAGCTGTAATCTTAATGTGGTGGTTTTGTCAAGGTTTTATTGGATGCATGTGTTCATGAATTGGCAGAAGATCACATCCCACAGGCCAGTACAAAGCTCATGTGGTTTCTAGCTCCCCTGTTTATCGTGTGGTCAAAACAATGCATATGTATGTTGGGTTTGTGTAGTGTGGGGGGTTACAGTGGTGACTTCTGCGAGAAGCTGCTAGAAGTTTCCCCTTTGTCTGGTGGACCTGGCTGGCTTCAGGGCAGACCTGCCGCTGGCCAGGGCCGAGCCAATTGGTGACAAGTGATAACGCCTCTGTGATAACATATTTAAGAAAGAGAAAATAAAGCAGAAGTGCAGACAAAAGAGGTGGTGCAGGCCTTGTGGGCCTCACCCTCTGGCCTCCTGCCAGGTGGCTGGCTGGGCCTGGCCTGGCCAAGAGAAGAGAGATGTGAGAGAACCTGAGAGGTGTGAGCTCATTGTGAAGAATTTCTTGTGAGAGACAAGACACCAAGGTCAGTGAAGAAGGAGGGGGAGGAGTAATGCGGCTCCTGGCCAAGATTCCCCTGCAGCCTGTGGTGATGACCATGGTGGAGCAGGTTGTCCCCCTGCAGCCCATGGAGGTCCATGGAGGAGCAGAGATCCCCCTGCAGCCCGTGGAGGACCCCATGCCAGAGCAGGTGGATGCCTGAATGTGGCTGTGGCCTGTGGAGGGCCCACTGGGGCAGCTGTTCTGGAGGGACTGCACCCCGTGGAAGACATGACCCATGCCGGAGTAGTTCATGAAGGACTGTAGCCCATGGGAGGGACCCCATGCTGGAGCAGGGGAGGAATGTGAGGAGTTCTTCCCCCAAGGAGGAAGAAGCAACCGAAACAATGTGTGATGAACTAACCACAACCCCCGTTCCCTATCCCCTGCTGTGCTGCTCAAGGAGGGGATGAGGAGGTGGAGATAGCTGGGAGTGAAGTTAAGCCTGGGAAGAGGGAGGGGTGGGGGGAAGGTGTTCTTAAGATCTGGTTTTGTCTATCATTATCCTACTTCGATTTGGTTGTTAATAAATGGAATTAGTTTTCCCAGCTCAGGTCTGTTTTGCCCATAATGGTAACTTGAATGATCTCTCCCTGTCCTTATCTTGAATCTTGAGCTGCCTCTTATATTACTTCTCCCACATTCCCTCGGAGGGTGGGGAGGGTGAGTGAGCAACTGCATAGGGCTTAGTCCTGACTGGGGATTAACTATGACAATATGCTAGATTTTATTTGCAACTTGCCCCAGTCCCATCCCTACTGCATGGCAATGTGTTATCCTCCATTCTGTAAATGTTTTAAAATATGAAGAAATTGGGCCTTTTCCCCGAACTGAGGCTGGTCAGGAGACAAACCCAAATCCAGAGAATATATGATGCTAATCACATTTTAAGTACTTCCCAAGGGCTGTGGAGAGGATTTTTCAACTTCAAAAGCACCGCAACCATGATTTTCCCAGTATGTTATCGAGGGAGATCTGTTTAGAAAGCCATATTCTTTTTTTTTGGCTCATCTTTCCTCCCCTGCCTCAGTTCTTATCCATTACAGCTGTTCTGGAGTTTGGCCATGCAAAAACCAAACTCACAGCATTAGAAAAACAATCCTAAATAAACACATGAATAATCTTTAATATGCAGGGCACAGTGTCCTGTTATTGTTCACGCTGCTCCCAGTGGGTGTCCGTGATGGGGCTTTCTCCCCACACCCCATCACGGATCCCTAATGATGTTGTATTTGCACACAGCTCACCATGTCCTGAGGCTTTGCTGCCTCCACCTCCTCTTCATCTTCATTTTCCAGCTTGCCTAATATCCATCTGGGATGCCAAAGCTTAAAAGCCAGTGGGGGCTTAAAAATACTGATATTTTGTACCTATTTCTCTGGAAGAAGAGTAGCAAACTGGGAGGGAAGTGGGGCCTCTGGATGCCTCTGCAGTGGCAGTGCCCGCTGCTGGGCAGCAGGAGCTGTCTCATGAAGCTGATCTGCTGGGCAGCAGGAGCCGTAGACTGACTGACAGTACTAAGATTTTTAAGGAGCATAGGGGGAATTGCAGCAGTAAATCATTTACTGTCTACATGCTTGCTTTCATGTGGAATCAGGTGTAGCTTGGAGGAGATGAGCTGGCCTTACAAATGTGCTCTTGCTCACTACAGAAATGAGATGTGAGAGAGAAACCTGAAGAGATTTTTTTTAGTTTTATAACAAGCAGGAGAAAGTGCTCCTTCATGAATTTCCCACTAACAGCATATGAGTTGCTGCTGCCAGATGCCCTGAGATGCCGGAAGCATGAATGCGTTCAGAAGGCAAATAGGAAAATTTGTGGAAAGATAGTCCATGAGGGACTGAAGCAGAATCGTGGGCAGACAATCTCTGGCTCAGGAAGTCCCCAAGCCACAGACTGCTAGCAGCTGTGGGAATGCAATGGGGAAAAGATCACTGTGTTGGCCTGGCCCATCCCCTGCATGTGGGGTCGAGGTCTGGGTTTGCTACAGCTGCTCTGCTGGCCCTCTTCTGCCTCCCTGCCCCAACAAAGGCAGATCTGGGGCAAAATGGGTTCTTGAGGTGCTGGAGTGTGTCCAAAGAAGGGCAACGAAACTGGTGAAGGGTCAAGAGCACAAGTCTTATGAGGAGTGGCTGAAGGAGCTGGAGTTGTTTAGTCAGGAGACAAGGATGCTCAAGAGAGACCTTACTGCTCTCTACAACTATCTGAAAGGGGGCTGTAGCAAGGTGGGTGTTGGTCTCTTCTCCCAAATAACAAGAGATAGGATGAGAGGAAACAGCTTTAAGTTGTGTCAGGGGAGGTTTAGATTGGATATTAGGAAAAATTTCTTCAGCAAAAGGGTTGTCAAGCATTGGAACAGGCTGCCCAGGGAGGTGGTGGAGTCACCATCCCTGGAGGTATTTAAAAGACCTGTAGATGTGGCACTTAGGGACATGGTTTAGTGGTGGACTTGTCCGTGTTAAGTTAATGGTTAGATTCGAGGATCATAATTGTTCCAATCTGAACAATTCCATGCTTCTGCGATTCTCACTTGGGGGCAGCTTCAGAAGTCAGAACATGGAGATAAATAATTTTTTCTTTGCTTCTCTCTTGCCTGTGAAGAAAGGGGAAAAAGGCAGATGATGCTCATGGTGGCTAACAGCATGATCCACCAAATAATCCATATGCTTCATTCACTGAAAACTAGGTTTAATGGATATCTCACCACTGGCAATTTTTCAAATAAGATTAGATTATTTTGAAAAGCAGCAGAATAAGGAATAAATTTGAGACTTTCTGTGGCCTCACTGCAGCTGTGCTGCTACCTGCAAATCCTATCACAACGATAGCGTTAGTAAATTTAACTCTGGCATTTCCTACTGTAAAAACTGTTATTCTCGGTGATGTCTAAAGTGACATCTGCATATGGGGTTGCATGTATGGGCTTTCTAACTTTTCCTAGAGGCAACCTCTCCGTGCTGTACCCTGTGCTACATTGCCAGCCCTTTCTGGACAGGCTGGATCCTTTTCCTCCCAGACCCATTTTTTTTTTTTTTTTTTTCCAGGCCAAGCATCTTTTGGCTCTGCATCAGCTTCAATAAATCTGAGCAGCTCCTTCAGTGCCTGTGAACTCTACGCTCACCCCGGGAGTTGTGCCAGCAGGTGCCAGTTGTGCTGGAAGGAGAAAGCACTGAAACCACAGGATATTCCCTGCATTTAAAACCACGCGTCAGCCAGCTTTGTCCCTGTCGGGTGTGAGCATCTCCAGGGACATCAGCGGTCCCGCCAGTGGCACAGCTGCCTATGGGATGTGAGAATGGGGTGGTGAGCACCCCAGGCATATGCAGGGTGCAGCGGGTAGCCACAGATGCTTAGATGGGACTGCTAAGTTTTCAGAAGGATGGTGTGACCGAGGGTGTTGTGTTCTCCAGCTTTACTTTGCACAGGTATGACAACGAGCTTGAGTAGGGTTTCCACACCGCCGACCTGCTTGCCTTTCCCCAAGGAGCCATGTCTTGGCCCCTCTGCCTCATCTTCCCTGGGCAGGTAGGATGGCTGAATGAGTTGCCAAAAGCTCCTGTGGCCCTGCCAAGGTGCTCTCCTGCTCAAAAGCTGCCTTCAGGTGCTGGCAGTGGCTGGCTGTAGCAGGGAGGATGCGTTTCCCCATGCTAACAGACGCATCTCAAGGCAGAGCGGCTGTATGCGCTGCCTAAGAAGTGACCCAAACCCAGATTGATGCTTTTCAGATGGCCCATTAAACCACCCTCCACGCCTCCTCTTATTGTCTGGCTCTCCTCTTATTGTCTGGCTCCTACGGAAGGTGTTGGTGGGTTCTGGTCAGATCATACAGGAGAGCCCAGAGCCCAATATTGTTACTGGGGATGAGCTACCCACCAGCCATCCACTGTATTTATGCATCTACAACAAAACCCAACAGATCCTCAGAAATGTACAGTGTTTTTTTTTTTTTTTTTTTTTTTTTTTTTTAGGATAGCAGCCTTAACATTTAGGGCTGACATGCCGCTTTGCCATCCTAAATTGCCTGCCATGAGATCCTTGACAGACTGGGCCCCATGAAGTGCCAGCAAGAGATGGAGTGTGACTTTGGTGTGTGGAGACAAGAGGCCATCCTGCTTGGACCTTAGGTTCTGTACCCATGCTGCAGGTGAGAGGGGCAGAACCCAAAGACATTCCTCCCTTGGGAGGGGCTGAGCAGGAGGAAGTCAAAGCTTGAGAGAGCTGGAGGTCTTTCATTAAAATCTCAGGGTCCCCTTCACTGCAGAAAAGGCTAAGGGGTGACTTTGCTACAACTTCCAAACAGCCAGATGAAACAAGCTGTATCTTGCATGTGCACATATATGTGTATGCATCTCACCACATTTTTTTTAAAGGTGGGAAATAGATGACAGAGCTCATACACCTAGACCGTGGCCAACCAACCTGTCTTGCAGCTCGCTTACCAAAAACCACCAGGGGCAGTTCGTGCCAGAGCTCCGCTAGTCTGTACACAAGGAAGGGCGTTATGATCCCACCAAGGTCGCACATGGATGAGCAGACAAGGACTCCCAGGTTCCTGCAAATCATGCACGCACGCACAAACAGGAGTGCACACATAGGCACACATATATGGCTCTGTCAGAGGGTGCCTCATCCAGCTCTGCACCTCAGCACCCTGGCAGGACCCACGAGTGTTCGCCCACCTCTGCTGCCAGCAGCAGCTGGGAGCAGGGAGGGATGAGGCACCCTGCCCACGGGATTTGCAGCTGATGGGAGCAGGCATGGGCCATGAGCCTTGAGGAAGAAAATACAGATAACACCCTGGGGCTTAGAAAGGCCTGGCCCCTATCATGGTGAACATAATCAAAAAAGAGCACAAGCAGAGCCTTCTCCTGTGGAGAAATACCATAAGATGAAATGGGTGAGGAGGAAGAGTTAGACATTAAGACTAACCCTGTATCAAAGGAGAGATGTTAGTGAGCATTTGACTTCTGGTTCACTGAAATGCACTGGAAGGGGACCCTGGAGGGTGTTTGGGAAGATTTCATATGCATCCCCTCGGAAACCTGCAGCAGCAGGTGCTGGGGTCAGAAGTGGGGAAGGGGCTTTGGCCAGGGAAGCTGATGCTTTTCTGCTGCACCACCCAGCAGCTTTCCTCCAGCTTTGCAAGGTGTATTGTATACAAGCCATCTCATTTTCCACAGCAGTGCATGAGCCGCAGGCTCCTCAGCTGTGTCCACAGCCTTGAGTCAGCCTCTCCCCATTTCTTCCAGAGAAAAGCCCAGTGGTTTTACCAGCTAGCAGAAGATGGTGCACTTACCTGAGAAATGTTGGATACAGCTCAGGATTTACCAAGCAAATAATTTCATAGCACATGGTAATTCCCATCCTGCCCAAGCAAGCTGCAGTCATTTTAAGCCAATAAAGAGCTGAAAGACATTGTGCACATTAAGGTTGGAATACAAAACCAGGGTTGTTTTTTTTTGCTCTTAACATAAAACAGTGTTAAAGATTTAGTTTAAGGAAACAGTAAGTTTGCTGTCATGAAAGGTCAAGAGGACAGCGCCTGATGGTGTTCTGTTTCACTCAATAAAGAATTTATAATGCAGTTGTCTTGTGATTCAAGCAAACAACCAAGAATTGAGACTTTGTTAGGTTGTTGTCACAGAAAGGGGAAATCAATGATACAAAGCAGTTTGAGTTATCCAGTGTATTAACCAAAAGCTTATGCAAGACACCATTTCTTGCTTGCAATAAAGCTAAACTGAGGGCAGCTGCATTGTTTGGTAGCTGAATCTGCTTATCATCATGATACTCCGTGCTTTTGAACAGAGGCTTCTGATGGCTTTCAGGCTGGGACAAGTTTGTGTTGCTCCCCATCTCTCAGTGTGTGCTCTGCAATTGCTTTTGCATCTGGACCTACAGATGTGTGCTGCAAATAAATGAATATCCCAGCCCTGCATGTAGAGTCAGTCCAGGACACATCTCTGTGCCACGTGGGCTTTTAGATCCCAAACTGACCTTGGATCATGGCTTCAGCTGTTTCGGCTGTTAACATACTTAGAGCATTGAGTTTCTCCCTCATTGCCCAGAGAGGTGGTGGATGCCCCATCCCTGGAAACATTCAAGGCCAGGTTGGACGGGGCTCTGAGCAACCTGATCTGGTTGGAGATGTCCCTGCTCCTTGCAGGGAGGTTGGACTAGATGACCTTCAAAGGTCCCTTCCAACCCTAACCATTCCATGATTCTGTGATTCTCTTTAGCCAGCTGAAGGACGCATCAAGCCCAGGGTGGTATTTTACTGACCCATAGCTGCTGGTAAGCCCTGCCGGCAGAGCCTCTGCAGAGCTGAGCCACCAGCCACTGCTGCATGTGGTTTTCAGCAACTGCAGCTGTGGGGGTCTGGGGCCATCCCTGCCTGCCTGTTGGGGCTCTGCCTGCCCCACTGCCCCCACAGAGCCGGCCTGGGTAAAAACCAACCCTTTTTTGGAGGGCTGGACTTCGGGCTATGCGCTTTGAAGGTGGCTCAGCTCGGGGTTGGCTCAGCTCGGGGTTGGTTCTGCTGACACAGGCTGGGGGGTCGGGGTCTCTGCTGGCGGGTGCTGCCATCAAGCCTGGCAGGGCATTAAACCGTGAGCTGAGCTGTGTTGCCACCAGCATCTTCACCGACCACGCCTGTCCCTGGTGCAAGGCGCTCACCCAGGTGTTGCTGCTTCTCATGCCCTGGCCCATTCAACAGCTGCGGGGCTGTGGGACTCCCACCCATGTACTCCTCCAGCAAAACCCAGCAGTCCCTTGCATGGCCCCCACACTACCCAGTCGCTTGTTAAAATGAGTTTTCGTTGTTGGGAAACTTTTTTTTTTTTGCCTATGACATTTTTTTTTTCATAACATTTTGTGGTTTTTGTCCTTGTTCCCCTGTGAACTGATAGTTGTTTGGCACCATTTTGTCTGTGTTTTCAGTTTAGTTGTATTTCATAAAGAAAAAGGAAAGATGTTTCGTTCAGTGGCCCGTAAGGGACACATTACTTTGAGACTATGGCCTTGGAGAGAACACTTAGCTAAATAAAGCCAAGTCCCCGTCACCGTGGTTGCTCAACATCCTACATTCATGGCAGCAGCACTGTTGATGGCAGAAAGCACTTGCTGTACCCAGATGGTGTTTAAGTACGTGCATGTGCCCATGAATTTTTCCTTTTTAGAAACAGAAAACATGGGGATTTTTTTTAATGAAAACTCTGAATTGTGCATTCAAATCCAAATTTTAGGCCAGACAAAAATTGTAGACTTAACACAGCATGCCTCATGACCTAGCACCTGCAGCCTGCCATCTGATTTGATGCCATCTTGGAAATTTAGTTCACCCTATTTCTCCAGCCTCTCATTAGCTGGTATAAAAGCTGATGGTGGGACATAAATTAGCTTTTATGCTGTTTGTCTTCATTGGATCACAATACTGACATGGGCCAGGTTAGCAAGGATTGTTTTCCATTTTCCAGGGCAATAACCAAGAGATAGGGAGAGAATTCATTGTTGGAGGAGGTTTGCATGACTCACTGTCTGGGACTAATGCTGCAACGAGGCAAGCACCACCCGCCATCACGTTTGCCGCTGCCCAGGGATAGCGACGGCCAATGCGATCCAGTGTTAGGATGAGGATGAAGGCAGCCGGGAACTCGACAAGAGCAGAATAGAGGAAATCCAGGTACATGTTCCCAGCGGCTATTCCCATGTGAATGATGAGCCCCTGGTAGAGGACGGAGCTTGTGAACCTGGGCAGAGAACAGGGTGAAAATGAAGACAAATCCTTTGGGAGAGAGTTCATGCAAAGAACTGAGATTTGCAGCTGCTCGTGAGCAAAAGAGGCTTAAATCAATGATGATCTGGGGCACCCAATCACACACACCTTCATTTGGGTTGCAAAAACATTTCCTTACCAACTGTACATCAAAATGAATGTGTGTTTTCTTATCTGAGGTGTCCTGACCAGGTCTAGAAATGAAGGTTTCAGCTTTTCTCCATCTTCATCTTCGGACCTGAGATTCTGGGAGCACAAGCAGCAGAGGGACAAGAGATTATGGTGGGCAGGAGAGAGGATGATAAGCACTGCAATGAGTATTTTCCTCTGGATTAATGGGAGTATGACATTTTTCATTTACCAGTTAAGCGACTGAGGGCAAAATAACTTCTCTGAAGTGTTTTGGGGAAAGGAAAGATGAAAATTTATATGGAAAGTTTTCATGTCTGTGCAGCCAGGTGTATGAGGCATGAAGCAGCATTTAAAAAATAATGAATAATGATGTTCTGGATTTTTCAGTCATGAGATTTGGTGATTTTACTGTTGATTGATATTACTTCAAGGAAGACCTTTTCCTGCCTACTGGCTATTTTTGTGAGCCTCTTTTCCCAAATATGCTCTGCGAGGGTCCTAGGCATTCGAAGAGAAGAAAACTCACCTGTCTTTGCTTTAGGGAACTGCAGTGCCTTTGGTGGCCAAGCTGCTCCCCACTCTAACCAAAAAAGATCTTAAACTTATACCGTTATTTGCCTGGAGGTTTGCACATATGCAGCAAATGAAGTGCAGTCACCTGCAAAGAGAGAGGTAGCTTCTTCTTATTTCCCTTGGCAATGCGCTTAATCACTTCCATAGCTTTGTCATTTTGCTTTTGAGCTATTAGCCACCTGGGAGACTCGGGCAGACACCTACAACACATACAAGCATGAGTACAGGGAAGGAAAATGCATTTTACTGGTACACAGAAAGTGAAAATGGAACCAAGTTTCTCAGGCTAGGATCCTGCGGTGTGTTGAATATCCGCGGGCAGTATTGGACTCGGTGGTAGCTGTGTCTGTCAGTGATTGCACACTGATTTGTGCTCCACTTGAATGACAACATAGCCTGATTTTATATTTTTTTTTTTTAAGGCTAAAACCAGTTTATTATAATTTGGAAACATTAGGCTAAGATAAATTCTGTTGACATGTTTTAGAAATGGCTAATAGTCTGTGGATATAAAAAAGAACAGCTGGAAACCTGATCCTTCAGCTTCTCCATGTTAAAAATAAACTTTCAAAAAAACCAAGACAAAAACCCTGTCCCAAACCTGTTCCCTGATCTGATGATGAAATTTTTTAAGGAGCATTTTCACTCATTTTTTTTACAAATAGCCAACAAAAGTCTGTTGGTTGCATTTCAAAAAAAAAAAAAGGCAATTTTAATCAATGATTAGAAAAACTTCTTACAGTAGCTCAAGTACTGTTCAAGAAATAACAACTTAGTTTGTGATGGGTAGCAAGGATTCCAAACACAGAAGTGTTACGACATGTTGCAGACAATCCCTTGGTCTTAGGTGATTCAGATTAAACCCCTGGGCAGGGGGGAACAGAATAACAGAAAAATGCCAGATCTGAGCCGATCTTGTATTGCAAACCCTACATGTAGCGCTACGGCCAGTCCCTACAGAGAAGCAGTTTACAGTCCCAGTTACAGTCCCCTGGTTTTGGCTCGGTGTTGCTGGGAGCTGTAGCAGTGGGCACTTACCAATAGTAGAGCAGGAAGAAGAAATTGGGCAGCGTGACTGTGAGCTGGAGCCACCTCCAGTGCGGAAGCGCATAAGCCAGGCCGGTGAGGACAAGGAGCCCTACGCTGAAGGCAAGCTGGTAAGTGATGCATGCTGCCCGCCGGTAGTTTGAGCCAACAAATTCTGCAACTGCAAAGACAAGTTGTATGAGGGAAAAATACGGGGTGACATCACTCCTGCCAGGTAAAACCACATGAAGCCCCTGTGCTTAGCTGGGCCCTTGCGTTGTGGTGGGCAGGCATGGGTTTGGATGGGAAAGCAGAGCAGCTCTGGGTCCCAGGTGTAAATCACAGGGCAAGTCCTGAGCCTTCCTCCTCCACCAGTTAGCTGGAGACTTCTCCCCTGCCTTTGAGGGTGTCAGGTCCTCACCCATCAACATGGAGCAAAGGTTGCTTTCTTCCTCTCATTCCTTCTAACTAGGAACTAAATGGGAAAATAAAATAGGCAGCTGGCACTTGTTCCCTCCATCGCACTGCTCCCATATGGCTTGGGAACAGACTCTCCCACCCTGCCAAGATGTGAAACAGCACAGCAAAAATAATTTTGGCACCAAGGCTGTGAAACAGAAGTGTTATCTCTCACAGCGCTGCTTGCTGCCTTTCTCAGAAAAGTGTCAGACATTGTCACAATATCTTCAATTAGTTCTTGTCTCTAGACCTTGTCCTTCATTTTAGCACGTGCCTCTCCAGGTGCGAACGCTTCCTACTTTGCAGAGCTGCCTCCTAATTTTTCCATTTATGTCTATGAACTGGTGCAAGCTTGGGTCATGAACACCTGCATTTAAGCAAAGAGCTGCAGTTTTGCAGTGAATTGCGCAGTGTCGCTGCTCTTGTTACACACAGGTCCTTAAAAATCAGATGGCACCAGTGGGCCTCAGCTCTGCTGCTAAACGGGGAACAGGGGGTTCCTGCCCAGAAAGTGTAATGGCAAGCTGCCGTAACTGAGGATGTAGCCTGTCAGCCAGCCCCCCTTGCTGACCAGGCCCTGTATCAGGCGGAAGATCACTGTCCAGGTGTAGCTTGGCGCAAAGGCCATGAGAACCCCCGAGACTGCATTGATGAGGATTGTGACCAGGAGGCAGAGCTTGCGGCCGAATCTGCAGAGGGGAAAAAGAAAAGAGAAGAAAGAGGCTCAGCTGTTGACAGGGTAGGGTTGTCTTTGAAGGCTTTGAAGAGGCTGGAAAAGGTCCCTGTCCCTCTCTTCTGTGTTCATTTTGAAGAGGAGTTTTTGTGTCTGCTCTTCCTTTTCCAACATTTTCTGTCTCAATGGAAGCTCAGGGGACTCCCCTGTCCTATATATTCAGGTCATTGCTCGCTTCTGGTTAATGACTTACCTTATGAGTTCAAGAAATGCTCTGATATGGCTCTTCAGCCCATCTTTCAAAGCTGCAATAGCTATTTAATGGGCATCTCGTTTGATAACTGTGATCTTTACCTATTTTCTTACCAACCTTAGCTGACTATTGAGCTCTTCTTGATGAGAATTTTGTGCATCCCTGTTATTTGTCATTCCCTGTATCACTGTGACTCACTGATAGTCAGAAAGAAATTCTTTCCAAAAGAAACAAGCTTAGTGGAACACTGGAAAGGCATTTGTTTTCTAGCTGACAGAGATATATACACAATTACAAGTATGATTTTTAAAAAAACCATTAAATTAGTCAATGTTCACTAACAAAAATAGCATGATAACAAATGCCAGCCAAAACAAATGTCTTCTGTTCTCCACAATAACATCAGCAGATCCCATCACTCAAACTTTCCTCCTGTCATGAGCCTGACACACAGACATTTTTGACCTGCCTTAAACTCTGGCCCAAAACAGCCCCATCAGATCATGAGAGGAGCCCTCTCCTGCAGAGGCCCTTTCCCAGTGCCCCAGCTCTGAATGGCAGAGGTGCAATGGTGCATGTTAACACTGACCTCCGGGGCTCTCTGGGGAAACAGACGTGCCATTTCCAAGACACCTATGACCCTCGAATGTCAAAGTCAGCTCCTGGGTGGGTGCCCAGACATCAATATAGTAAATGAGTAGGTCTAATCCCTCAGAGAAGCCCTTTTGGAAAGAGCTTTTTAAACCTCCTCTGAAGCACCTAAAACGTTTGCAGGAGTTGTCCTGAGTACAGCGAGTTGCAGCAGTCCCAGGCAGGGGAAAACTAGCACTCCAGCTGCACTCAGGCTGTCTCACGAGAAGAAGATGAGGATCTAAAATCCAGGAAAACTTAAATTCATGGGCCTTTTTCCCATTATGTCTACTAAATTTGAGGCTTCTGAGATTGTTTTTACCCTAAGCACAACTCTCTATGGGTATGCAATTTTGTGTTGCTCTCAGGTGCTTGCAGTGCTCTAGGACCACGGTGAACTGGGGCAGGACGGCAGTGAGCAGAGCAGTAGAAAAATCCTCGACGCTATGACGTGCGTGTGCGTTATCTTAGCTGCAATGATATCCTACTCTCTCCTGTCTTTTCATACTTTTGCTTGATAATAAGCCTTGGTAAAAAGATCTGTCAGTATTTTGACATGGAGAGAGAGCAAGAGTACAGATATAAATGGCTGTGGGTTTGGGAGCTCCGGTTTCTCTTGGCTCGCACAGCCATACGCTGCCAAGAAATGCCTTTGCTAGTGAACATGATTGCTTAATCCACCTCTGTGCTGAAAAGGTGATCTGAAGAGTGGCATCTCTGATGGTCACGGGATCTGCTCATGGCTGTTTTATGTCCTGTCGTGCCTGGATGAGCAGCTGCTACGTATCCTCTCCTTTGCTCCCAGAAGCTGTGCGTCATTATCTGAGTGCCAGTTCTGGGAAAGAGGATGGAATACTTTCAAATTCATTACAAGACTGGCCAGAAAACAGTGATTTAGATTTAAGGGAAAGAGGGGATGGGAGGCTGACATGTGTTTCAGATGCAAAAAAGAAACCAAGATCATTCAAAATGTATGTGAAGAAAAGCAAAAATTTACATAAGTGTGTCAGCCTTTGTCCTTCAAATCAGACAGAGGACTCCAGCCCAGGACTGAAGAGTGGACGTAGGATCTTTGTGGTACTGCTGTAGCCATTTGATATCTTTCACCTGAGAGAGCTTTTTGCCAAAGGTGTAGTTGCACACAAGGTGTGGCCAGAAAGAGTTACTTTGATGAATCACTGTTTTCTGATGAAAAACTCATTTAAGCAGAAACCTTAAAAACCCCTCGATCTGGTTCACTTGCAATAAGACAATGGTTTACAGAGGACTGGAAAGCTGTCTGTCCAATCTGTGCATAGGTGAGCTTCTTCACAAGCAGCTTTGCCAATGTGGAGGGACAGGCCTGGGGCAAGCTAGGACTGTGGTAGCCACTTTCCCCACAAAGGTGGTGTGCACAACCTAACTGATGATATGTTTGCCTGCAATGAAACATGTGAGCAGCAACCAGCAAGACATAGTCCCATCCTTATTTTGTGACACTGCAGAAGTACTATGGGGGATGGCTATGCTCCTTCCTGTAGACCTTTCCCCTCGGAGGAGGGGGAAGGTGAGAAGAAGGGAACAATGGCAATATCTGTCCAACAGAGATGATTTTGGGGCCTGATCAGCATGGGAGGAAAAGTCTATTACTTATTGTGCTGTCCTATGTTCTGAGAATACAAAGAAGAAAAACATTTCTCCAAGAGAGACTGACTCTATAAAAGGGCCGTGCAAGGTCCTGCACGTGGGTTGTGGCAATCCCAAGCACAAATATAGGCTGGATGGAGAATGGATTGAGAGCAGCCCTGAGGAGAAGGACTTGGGAGTGCTGGTGGATTAGAAGCTCAACATGAGCCGGCAATGCGCTCTTGCAGCCCAGAAAGTCAACCACATCCTGGTGAGACCCCACCTGGAGTACTGTGTCCAGTTCTGGAGCCCCCAACATAAGAAGGACAAGGACCAGTTGGAGAAGGTCCAGAGGAGGGCCACGAAGATGATAAGAGGGCTGGAGCACCTCTCCTATGAGGACAGGCTGAGAGAGTTGGGGCTGTTCAGCCTGGAGAAAAGGAGGCTCCGGGGAGACCTTATAGCGGCCTTCCAGTACCTCAAGGGGGCCTACAGGAAAGATGGGGAGAGACTCTTCAGTAGGGCCTGTTGTGACAGGACTAGGGGTAATGGTTTCAAAGTAAAGGGAGATAGATTTAGATTAGATATTAGGAAGAAAGTTTTTACAACGAGGGTGTTGGAACACTGGCCCAGGTTGCCCAGAGAGGCAGTCGATGCCCCATCCCTGGAAACATTCAAGGCCAGGTTGGATGAAGCTCTGAGCAACCTGATCTGGTTGGAGATGTCGCTGCTACTTGCAGGGGGTTGGACTAGATGATGTTTAGAGGTCCCTTCCAACCCAAACCATTCTGTGATTCTATGATTCTAAGGATAGCTGACCCTGTGTTACCTTCATCTCTATAAATTCCGCTCTCAGCCTCTCTCTACTTAAAAATTTGGTAAACATGCACAGGGAAGTCAGCTATAAAGCATTAAATTTATCCAGAGTCTAACCTAAAAAAAACACCTCACTGGGCAGACATATGACACAACGACATTTGTGATGAGAAGGAGGAGATGAGGGATAATAAGGTCTAGATCCGGCTACATACAGGGCCAACGGAGAAAAAGGGGGTCCAAAGAAGATTTAGGAAGGAGCAACTTCTATTTCTGTATCTAAGAAAAACTCTCCTATTTTGAAACTGATTTATGGCCATCTGGATACTGTTAAAATTAATGTGAAAGAAATTTATCACAACAATGGGCAAATAATTCTTGGTGCGTGCGTGAGTTAAAATTTCACCTCAAACTCTGAGCTTGCGTTGCAGTTTGCCCCTGTAAAAGAAAACAATGTCTCTTCACTTGTGAATGTGCAAATTCCCCATGGAGCCACAGAGAGGCTGTAAAAGTAGAGCAAACCATAGCATTTCCATGCATTCCTGGGTCACAACAGATTTTGAAAGCAGGGGCTTACGAACCACCATCTACCCCTTTGTAAGTGACAGGTGGACCTTTTGAATCAAGTTTTAATTGCGTTCACTGCCTCTTTGAGTTGTGAATGTTGTCCAGTGACATGTAGAAAGCAGATAACCAGAGGAAACAGTTCACTCACGCCTGTCTGCACACTACATACCTGTCTGCTATGTAGCCAATGCTCACAGACCCAAGAAAAAACCCAGCGTTCACACACGACTGGAAGAGGTCCAGCTTCCAGGAGTCCTCACACACCAGGTTAAACTGCAGGGGCAACCAGAGTTAGAATCAGGGAACGTTCAACACAAACCATGGCTGTTGGAGGAGGAACGAAACCAATGACGTAGAACTAGAAAAACAGGCTGCAGAAAATAAACCCTCTGATCTCTTGAACTGACATCTGCAATACATCTTGTCCAGATTTCCCCAAACCTTGTGGAAGAGTTACACCCTGGAAAATGCTTGCACAATGACACATACGTAAGAAGAGTGAGAAAGGGAGAGAAACTTTGAATGAACAAATTAGAAAGCTCAGAAAAATCTCACCCTCTCCTCCCCAGCCATCTGCTTGAAATTTGGAGGACGCTTGGAGCATCGTTTCCTTCCCGGATGCCAAGACCTGTCTCTAATTGTGTATTGTCTCACTGTGTGAAAGCAGTGCGGGGCGGGAGAGGTGGCCAGGCTGCAGTGAGCCCTGCCGGAGGTTAACCAAGAGGTGGCTGTCCCGCTCCTCATTAGCACTGCCGAAATGCCCAGGGTTCGGTTGACTTTTCGCCGCAGTGAACTGGTGCTCTGTAACTGGCTTTTGATTTACAAT
Source organism: Tetrax tetrax (assembly GCA_009806455.1). Classification (NCBI taxonomy): domain Eukaryota; kingdom Metazoa; phylum Chordata; class Aves; order Otidiformes; family Otididae; genus Tetrax; species Tetrax tetrax. The sequence goes on from WHYT01017764.1 coordinate 546,337, forward strand.
TAACAGGTTACCAACTCACACCCAGTGAGGGGAGGAGGCCAAACTGGTGTTAACTTCCCTACAGCCGGAAATATTCATTCAGGTGTAACAACTTCAGCCCAGAAAGAAGCATAAATATCTTCAGCTTCTTATTTAATCTCTTTCTAACCTGGATGAGTTTGATGGGGCCCGTGCCAAACAGCTGGCTCAACTGACACGGAAGACAGCTGGGATTGCTCTTCTTTGCCCCAACCCCTCTGTCCCAAGGGAAAGTGAGGTGGCATTTCTTTGTAATGGTGGTGATAGCAAAGCAAAGGGATATGAATGCCCCGTCTGAGGAATCTGTGAAGCATCCAGCATCACAGTTTTTTAAGAACAGGTTACAGAAACATCTGCTAGGCATCGTTTAGGTATAGTTAATACAGATTTGTGACTGGAGAAGCAGTAGAAGAGATCTCTTTTGAGGTCCTTCCTATGCTTTAGGTCTCTACATGACTTTTAGAGTGTTAGTACTGGTTTGCACTGTTTTTCACTTTCTAAATTATCTAGTTTAGATAGTGTAAGTTGGAACAAAATAACACTGCTGTTGCTAACTCGTTACCTGACAAATTTAGCCCCATCTTCTACTTCTTGTTCATTGTACATGAGTATCTGTTTGGATTATCAGCCAAATGTGCAATTCCTTAGTTTTGACTACAGCGTGCTACCCTCAGTTTGGTGACTGAAATACTGAATTATGAGAATAACTGTTGTCTGATTGATGACAAGCTTGCAGTACTGTCTTCCCAGGAAAAGCAATCATTCCAATTATTTATCCACATAAATCTTTGCTCTATGTCCCTAGCAAGTCCTGTTATTCACTATTTATTAGCAGTCAGGCTCAGGCTGTGCACCAAAAGCAAACTTTACAATCCAACATCTTCTGTCTTCAAGGTGTGCAGGCAAGAGTGATTTTGTTGGACAAACTGTGTCTTACCTCGGTCACGAGAGAGGTCCCTGGGGAGTCGTAGACCCAGCCATCCCGGCAGGGGCCGAGGGGGACGGTGCTCCAGTTGCCCACGAGGCTGCCGAGGGGGTCGGTGCAACTGACGCCTGTCGCGTTCCAGTCCACCTCGTACCTCCTGCAGCGGCTGCCGAAACCGGCCCCATGGCTGCCCCACTCAGGAACTGTGTGGTTCAGCTGCTCCTCCAGGCTCCAGCCACAGCGCTGGCTCAGCTCAGCCACCCCGGGGCTGAAGCAGCGATGCTCGGGGGTGAATCCTAGGAAAAAAATCCCCACATAAATGGGAACGAAGGTAGCAGAAAGCAGGCATAAGACAAACAGGGCTTGTTTCTGAAAGCAGTGAAATTCTCCGATCTGCTCTAAAATGTCATCCAGGGTTGGCATCTTTGTATGTTGCAGCCCATTAAAATATCTAACTCAGCTGCTTTCCAGGGCTTTGCCCTTCACTGCATGCTTAAATAGCAGCTGAAATGTTTGCTCAAAACTCACAAACAAATAATTAATTAACTTGGTCAATTGTCAAGCCATGCATCGCAACCTTTGTTTCTCAAATGCCGTTTCTGAACAAACTTTGGCTCTCTTGGTTTTGGCCTCTGTTGTTATTTTGATTTATATGTGACACACCTGAAATAGAAGAGCTGATGTCTTAGATGGTGGCCCTTTCAGCCTGTCGTTGAGAGCCTGTCAGTGCACACTGTAGGGTAGGTGATAATTCTTTTGTCCAGTGTTTTCAGAGGCTGTAAATATTATAGAAGCAATGCTGTCCTCTCCCTTGTGTGTATACAACTGAAGAACTTTATACTCAAAATTACACTGGATGCAGATGCCCACATGCTGCTTTGGGGATGTAGAAGAAGACAACACAGAGAAGACAAAACAGGGCAGATTTATTTTAGGCACCTAATTGCTAAAGAATAGTGTTATGCCCCAAATAGGAACCAGACCAGCTGCCGTGGTACGAGCTGGCATTTCTGAGTCAGAGGTGCCCAGACCAAACTTGCATGGGTTCACCCGCAGCTGCCTCACACCTGAGGAGCTGAGTGGCCCCGAGTCCGGTCACCAGCCCTTGTGTGCCCACTCTGTCCCCTGCCCTGCACCCTGCGGATGCAGCGGGCAGAGGCTGCTGTGCACCACAGCCCTGCCTCAGGAACGCTTTACGGCTATTTCACGTGAATTTATGAGACAATGCTAATGTGTAAACGTGTGCTTAAGCAATGGAGACATCCTCAGCCTCTTTTACAGAGGGGGATGATTTATGTCACGTTCCCACAGCTGCGGTTGCATAAGGTCCTTTCATTTCCCCATTTGCCTGCCCTGTAAACCATTAGCTTGTCTCAGATAACATAAGAAATGATGGAGGACTGGAAGAGGTTCAGTGCAGCTAAACATCAAAAATGTGGATTTGGACAAAAAACATCTGTGGGCAAAGATTTCTGCCTGCAAATTTTCTGCAGACAGGCTTTATTACCCCTCTTTCTAAGTCAGCTTGTAACAACTTTGTTGCTTGTTCAGTGCTTCTGAAGAGAATCCCTGAGCAGGCTGCTGCCGCTGAGTTCTCTTCCCCCTGAGGAGCCCTTAGCAACCTCCCTGAGTTTTATGAATCACACACCTAAAGGATGAATCTTGGAGGAAAACAGAGGTGATAAGTAACGTGATATTTTGAAGGGCAATTAGTAGCAAGCCCTGTTGAGTTACGACTGGCATACCCAGTCATGAATCACAAATGGGACTGCGACTTTGCGATAAACATCTTTCCAGCTAAGAAAAGACCAGATCTTTCACTTTTTACAACAAAACTGTTTACCTGTCCCTGTTCAGGTCTGGTTTACATCAGAAGGAGGGAATGGGCGGTTCCCCCTGTTAGTGCTCTGGGAGCTCACTGCCGCAGCAGCTTTTACACCTTGCAGCCTCTGCACGCAGACTTCTCCGCGGTGCGCGTATTCGGTGCATTTGCTAACAGCTAAAACCTAGGTCGGCCAAAACCGAATTAAATGCAACAAGACATGCAGGAAGCATCCCTGGATATCTGCTTTTCACCCTTCCCTGGTTCTGCCTAGTGTAGTTGCATGCTGGGGATCGTGTTCATATGCCAGTTATGCTGGCAGAAGGTTGTTTCTCTGCTTTTGAGGCAGATTGATGTTCTTTCTCTTGGAAAACCTCCAGTGTCACTTGAGTATTTGCTTGTATTGACAGTAAGTAAGGTATTGTCCTACAGTGGGAGTGATCACTGAGTAGCTTCAGATATTGCGTGACGTGCGGAGTCTTTTGTTATTGACATCTGAGCTGCCCTCGAGTACCCTGAGAAGACTCCCTTCTGTGTATGGCAAGACCTGTCTTAGGGGAACCAAGCAGTACATTCCATCAACATAAGGGCTTGTGACTCTTGTCACCTGGACACACCTGAGTGTGTTTGTGTGATCTCTTTAAGATGTTTTGCAGTAGTGTTTTTTCCGTTTCACTGTGGACAGAGCAGGGAGTAAGCGTGCGTGCTGTTCTGCTGATGGGTCTGAGCGCATGTGAATGGAGGCAGCGTGACAGCTTGCCAGGGCAACATCCATACTAAGAAACTAAACTGGACTGTGTACGGGCTCAAGCAGTGTCCCATAGCCACTCTACTGAATCTTTCTGCCCTCCCTAGTACTGTTTTGCCCAATTCCCTTTAGTGCAGTCCTCACAAAACCCAGGCAGGTTTGGGGTGGTGATGCCAGACAGGCTGTTTTTGGTAGGGAAAAGATGGCTCTGACTGGGGATGGTGTATACAGATATAAGTCGTGCCGTGCCCATGCCTCCCACAATAAAAAAATAGACCTGCTCATTTAATTTATTAGCACAGGTGCAGCATGACATCAATCAGTGTATAACATGCAAGGCAGGCAGAGGAGGAAAGTAAAAGCCAGAGCACCTCTGTTAGCAGAGGGCATCTGTCCCTCCAGCAGCAGACCCATATTGCCCTGCAGTGACAAGTTTGTGACAGAGTGTCAGCTGGGACAGCTTTACTGCATGTAATCAGTAATCCCTTCAGTTTTCAGTAGTGAAGCATTACCATGCCTGCTTTAAAACATGTCAGCCTTCCAAAAGCTGGGGTGAGCATTCCCGTATTCTGACCTTCCGGAGGTTTAGATGTGTGCTCACAGGGTTGGGTGACATGGAACCAAAGTGAAGCCTAAAACACTGCTGAGAAAAAATTACAGACACAAGAGAGGTCTAATCCATCCATAAAAACAATGCATACTGATAATCATAGTATATGTAACTCTTTGCTGTCAAACAATAGCCCTGACTCAAAGATCTGAAAGGATCTTCTAATGAAATCACTCCTGAAGACAGAGAAACTGAGGCAGAGAGATCTAACAGGCTAGCTTTTCAGAGATACTAGTTTTCAGGTCTTTAAGAGTTTAGGCTAAAATTATTTACTAGAGGTACCTCAGACAGACATTTCCCTTCAGGTGCCTCCTGAGATGTTCTACTACCAGCCTTCCTACATGAGTAAACTTTTCTGCATTGAATTCCTTCTAGTGAGTCATTCTTTCGTCCACACTGTTTAGTAATTATTTTGGTTAGGTGCTTACCTATGCGTATGGACCTCATCACAGCTCTGTTTCCTGTGCGTGTAACAAGAGCAGGGATGTTTAATGGGGAGCTTTGAGCACAATGGTGTCTGCCATAAACATGTGCTACCATGGACCTGAGCAGGACATACTATGTTCAGAGGAAAGTGATGAAGAATCTCTGGAAACATCCAAACAAAGAGGGAGTTCTGCACCCACTGGGCTTCATTGCTTGTGCGTTAGGGTGCAGATACATGAGACAGGGTGAGCGAGTCCAGTTCCTTGATGTGAAGGTCCCACTCCCTATCCCCTTTCCTACGGCCCATTCTGGCATTTGTTAGTCCTGTACTCCATGAATTAAGTCAACTCACTAAGAGGCTGATCCTAGCAAATATCTGGATAGATTTATCCTGCAGTAGTCAGTTGTAGGGGCTCAGTGAAGGGATGAGGAAGAATCAGCACAAGGAAAGGGACTGGACCACATGGCTGGGAGCTGCTGAGAGGGAAGCTGCAAAGGAGAGGGAAGAAGCAGGATGCTCTCCTTGCAGCAACAGGGAGACCAACTGTCTTGTAGCTTTTGGTAGGACTTCATCTAAGCTAATGTCAGCCATGTCAAAGCTGAGCATCTAGACTGAGCTAGTTGTCCACGTGTGTTGTCCAGGCAGGTCCAGTCAAAAGAGAAGGACAAGTAGGTTTAGATTAGATATTAGGAAAATTTTTTTTGCAATAAGGGTGGTAGAACACAGGCACAGGTTGCCCAGATAGGTGGTGGATGCCCCATCCCTGGAAACATTCAAGGCCAGGTTGGATGGGACTCTGAGCAACCTGATCTGGTTGGAGATGTCCCTGCTCCTTGCAGGGGAGTTGGACTAGATGGCCTTTGAAGGTCCCTTCCAACCCAAACCATTCTGTGATTCTATTCTGTGATAAGTATCCAGATGTATAGCAGGAGCCTACAGCAGTGGTTAATAAGAAATCTGTGCAGCCAGAGCTGTTAATAGCAGTTGGAGCACCACACAGTACACAACTAATCTGGATGAGGTGTTGACACATGGGGACATTTCTGACAAATTAACCAGAGCATAAAGCGCTAAGCATGCGATGGGGTTGACTGCAGGCGGCCTGACAACACCTGATCTTGCGTGAATCCTGCTGGAACAAAGGCGCCCATCAAAAAACGTTTAAGCAAGTTTGGACTGCCAGAGTCTGCAATACACCAGTGCTTTTTGTCACGGGACAGCTCTGAGCCCTAGATATCTAAGAGCTGACTATAGAGGGAGCCTACACACCTTGTTTATAGGCTGCTCAAGTTATTTCAAACAACATGTGTTTGCACTTTATTTGCACTGTGAGAACATA